>DWMG01000151.1:0-24098 GCA_018244855.1 Elbella merops
CCTAGATTTGGCTCCGCTCGATATAGTTAATTTACAGTTATAGTTGTAAATCTCGTTGCAAAATAAACGGCGAGCACGCGCGGCGGCCTGACCATAGACAACACGCGGCGACTCCTACGAGCTCGATACGTCAGCGCTCCCGCCCGCGCCCGCGTGTGTGACACGTGAATGAGCCCTTCCCGTGTCACGTGGCCCATACACGTATAACCAGACCCGCGCGCGAGGTGCCAGCGCACCAACCCTTCCCGCGCATTTCCGGCCTCCCGCACTCCGCCGAGTTATACGGAAATACGCATGTGACTGGAGCGAGACACAACAACACATGTGCGTGACCTCGCGCCCGAGGGGAGGGTGTGCTCCCAACTTTTGTCTGAATGAACGGGGTGAACTTTGACAAGTTGTGTAGACGTGAGCGGAGAAGGGTTGAGCCGAGTTGGGAACTTGGCGAACGCTTTCGATTTCTATGCGTTGCATATGGGACGATGCGGATCGATCGCCAACTTTGTTGTCTGCTAACTTCGTGGTCTAATTCCGCCGAGCCTCTCCAATAAGCCGACGCTGAGTCGGGGGCCGCGCGCTACGGCCGAACGTGCAACGATTAAACAAAAACTTGGGTAAATTACAACATTTTTAGGAAAAAACTAATCGAATGGTAACGTATTGCATCGGCTGCTTAGTGGTGTGTTTCGTAAAACATTGTTTATGGTTGAACAGTTCCCCGAGGGGTCTCACAGGCCAGAATTAGAAAGCGTCAAGCGAGCCACCGCCGGCACGACTAATTGACCGCAAGGTTTACGCTATTCTGCTAGAAATTGTGTTCGAAAAAAAATTCAACAAGCAACTGTAAAGTATTAGATATGCAGAATTCGTGGAACAATTTCGCTAAAATTATTTCAACACTCATAAAAAAGAGACCGGAGCGCTGGAAAATTGCTAATTGTTACCGATATCAGGTCTTATTGAAACTAAAGCTGTATTCGTATTGATTATTTAATTTATTGCCAATAGAATACTAATGTATACCATTTTTGTTGATTAAAATTGATTTAACTAACCCACATATCGCTCTACCGAAAAGTAATTAAAATCTACCTACCAGTTAAATTATAAACAATTATCGACTTGTAAATTCTATACAGCTTAACTAAATGCTTTTAAATGTCATTCATATTTCTCAAATGAAACAGTGCAGATATCTGTTAATTTATGGAATATCAAATGTATATGAAAATTTTAGATTTTTGCTTTATAGGTTTCGCATTTTACCAACAAGATACATGTGGTCAACACTGAAAAGATGACTGAAATATGTATATTAATAGGTACTTCTCTTCAACCCTATTATTTTTACAACTACCGGATACTTTAAAACCGGAACCCCCAATATATTGGAATCTAATTAACGATTGAATATTCTAAACGTTGGCAACACATTTCACACGCAATTTCCCATTTACATCCGCCAGATCTGTAACCGAATATATATCCTATATGGAATATTCCTAGGTCCCTACTCACCCCGTAAGGAACAAAGCGCGCTCATCACCACAGATCCACGACCACTTTGAAATTATCACGCATCTTTTTCATAATATGTATGCTATACACCTCATTACAATTATCAGTTTGGAAGCAATACAAATTAGTTGCATTTTAAATTGTCATTGTTAATAAACCATTGTTTACAAAAGCATTCTCCGTACGTCCGCACTCACGGCCCACACGCGGCACACACGAATTCACAGCCGGCAAGTGAACACTTATGTAACTGGCCACAAAAGAAAATAATCTACTTACAATCAAAAGAGTTAGCCATCTAGTCTAGTTGCAAGCACGACTGCTGAGCGAGAGGTTCTAGATTCGAACCCCGCGTCGGGTACTGAGTTTTTCTAACTTGAAATTCCCAGTAGTCCAGCGTACAGATTCGTGCGCGGTGTATCCCAATAGCTTAACCCCTCATTCCATGGGATATATAGCAAACGAAACTTACTTTATTAACGTCACACCTGTATCTCCGCGTAAGGATGCGCAGAGGGACGCAGTACTCATTCTTTTCACCAGATTTATTAGCTGTATAATTTAATAGGGAATCAAGATTAAAGATTAAGTTATAGAAAAACCTAACATAAATGTATTATGTACTGTAATTTCAGTTGTCATTGTCACTTAAGTCATAAGTCCTTATGTCATACAAATCTATTAAATCAAAACTTGCGATTGCAATTGTTAAAAAATATGGCTTTGATAATAATAGATATAATAAAGTGTCAACCAGTTTACGTAAATAGATCGATGTTTTCACATTAATAATAATAATGATATTTTAACCAGTTCTCACAGCCATCTGATTCCAACGTAAGCAGAGTCTAACAATACAGACCGAAATTTTCATCCTCTCGTACAAATATTTGTCCCAGATAAGAATCGAACTTACAACCTTCAGACTCAGCAGTAACCGACACTAACTACTACTCCAACAGCGCAATTACATTGTCAATACAAAAACATATATTTAAAACCTATATTAATCGCTTCCGAGAAAGGCAAAGACATACCAGCTACGCTATTACATCTGGACATTATATATGTATTTAGACGGACTAGCATAGCTAACATCTAGAAGTCGCACTTGCACACCCTTTAGATCTATATCGTCATTTTTAACCGATTTCCTATACGAATGTGGGCTTGATTGTGGGTAATTATGCAAATAGCGGGTGTCTTGTAACGGTTGCTCTAACGAGTGACACGTATTCGCCGTTCGTTAGATATTCGTGGCAATAAAACTTGGGAGCAGGTCCAGTCCAGCGCAGTGCACCCACATGTTAGGCGCGTTAGGTTCTAGTTCGAAAACAACAGAGCAGAGAAGACTTAGCGATTAACTATTATTATTATTACACGCCGCGCGAAAGTAAGAAGGACGCACCTCAACTCACCTCTCTCTCTTTTCATGTACCGTGTATAAATGTGAATTGAAGTACATTAAAGCAAGATTAAGAGGTTATATAAAATAAAAAGCAAAATTGTAGTTGCAACTGATTCTTCTATTACTTCATTAAAACAACAAAACTCTATAAAAGTATGTATGTAAATTGGAACGAAACGTGATATATTTTTCAACGTATGTACTGTTATGAAAATAAGTAAAATAGCATCGCTATTATGTAGCACGATTTTAAAAAGTGATTAACACTTTTAAAATCAATACTATTCTATAAGCGCCATATATCGGCACAATTAACGTACTACGCCAATTTAAATCCAAGTACATAGCTTTAATAATACTAGATATATACGGCTTAATGAACGTCATACATTCTTATAGCTATCATTCATTCATTCATTCACCCTGATCCTTCAATTACGATGTACGATTAAAGAATGGCCTACATTCTTATAGCTGTCAATAATTCATTCATTGATCCTGATCGTTGTATTATAACGGTGATACCTCGATTTTATCAACAAAATCTTCTCTCGCCTGTGGGGTAGCGTTCACCCTTTCCTGGGACTAGTCGACCAGTCGAATAACATTATTGGCACTCGCCTTCAACGCGATCCTATCAACAAGTATACGATTGATTACAGATTGCCAGGAAATGTATATCAAGGGATACTTCAGGTTGACGGATACCTACTAGTAATTGAAGTACATTTATATTTACTTCGTAAGTTTAAATTTCATTCGCCAACGAAATCAGAGTGACACAAAAAAGTATACATGTACTCTCTACGAATATATGTATATGTAGATTGCATTCATTAATGAATTCAACTTGAAAAATGTTTTAGTATGTATTTTTTTGTTCTTTGACATCTTTTTGAACAAAACGACTTTTGAAACAAAAATTAAAACAAAATGTAGAGTACCTTTGGAACAATCATCTTAAGAACATAAACCTTCTTTAGCGAGAGCGTCTGCGGCGCTATGATTGTGAATTTTTATTAGGCATTGGTATAGTCCTCGTTTTCGTCATTTCGTCATGAATTGGCCCCATAACAAGTCTATAAGAATAAAAACATAATGAGTGGATATTAAATCGCACAATTTTTAATTGCATATCAAGTTATACAACAGTTTTACGATCGTTACAATAAAATAAACTATTTTGTCTCATACATGTATTACAGAATATTTATTAGAAGTAACTTTTAATAGCATTTCGATTAGACTTCCGTCAAAAAACAATGTTTGTTTGACAACTTTAAATTCAGTTGATTCGTTCGAACTAAAACTTATCTTCCAATAGGGCCGGGTGTTTTCCTTAATTCAGTTTTTCCGTTCACAAATACTACAATAAAGATTTGTTTTATAATCCTAGCGTAAACGAGGTCGGGCGATTCGGTAAAAAATACGACAGAAGTACTTATAATAATCTCCACTAATAAAAATCTAAGCTTGTATGGAAATTTAATTTCTTTGAATCACACCACTATGAATGACCTCAGAACAATAATGCAGGATTTAGTTGTATTTGAATTGGTTTGTAGTACGATAAGGAGTTATTATATAAACATATTTATTATTTTAATTAACTCGTTTAGCATTTTGGTACTTTGAATTGTATTCGCTAAGACCAACTACGTACCGCGGCGGGAAATATATTTTAATGGCATATGCAACGACATAAGGTTATAAAGATCACAGGTAATACTTAAAAGTATAGATTTAAATGTATTTCATAGCAAAATCTATCGGATCGCATCGGATATCGCGTCGGATTGTCAAGTCTAAGTAAGTTTCCTATGTCGCATCTATAAAACTGTTCTTGCATTTTTAAAATTACGAGTTACACAATGTGTAAATCAAATTGTCTATGATTTCAAACCAATCTATAATTGTCTAAAAGATTTGTATGTCGCGTTTATGATACTTAGATATAGATCAAATTTTCTGTAATTTCAAATTCAATCCAAAGTTGTCGATATATCAGCTTGGACTTGTCTATGAAACTGGTATTCTATATTGAACCCAATAATAGACAAAATGATACTGTTCGTTCTTGCATGTTCAACTCAAAAACTCAATTCCATAATTATGGACCATAAATATCACGTGATATAATACACAGATTATGTATACACTTTTCTTGCATATATTCAACTCAGTATTTATACAGAGACTATAAAAGTGAAACTATCTAAATATAATCTACCAATCTATAAAAAACGTACGTCTTACATAGACCATAAACATACCATATGATACACAGATTATATATACTTTTCTTGCATATATTATATGTATTAAACTCAGTATTATACATAGATTATAAATATCAGCTGCGAGACACATCAAATAATAAACGTAGCGGCGTCCCGCAGATGTAAATAAGCATTTCTGCTAGGTGTCGTCCGTTGAACCAAATGCGACAAATCGATACCCGTCTTGCTTTATTGCGATCTCACTGTCCTGTTCCTCTCATAAAACCTTCCTACGATAATATATCCGTATATTTAGTATCGTACCTGGTGTATTATGTCGCCTGGGTTAATGGGAATGCATTTATTTAACTAACAGAACGTAAAGTTTATTGAAATGTTTTGGGTGACTTATTTGAAATAAGAACACTTTTTTTGTTGACGAGAAAAGTAAAATAAATTGATTTTGACAAAAAAATATATGTATGAATTTATTTTATTATCAGTTGCTTTATATTTCTAATATAACAAAGATACGACTGTCATAAAAAAAATACACATCCGTCTCGTTGATTATATTCGGATCAAAGTGTTAATGAAAAAATATTTCATAAAAAGAATGAAATTCGTTTTGATATGGCAACACCTACTAAACGCAACAGTGTTTACATTACTTCCAAACCATCACCTCACTTCATTACTCGTAACATCGTCTGCTGATTTCTTATTCCTCATCTAAGACAAAGAGAATGTACTGTTTAATGGACGTCCTCACAAGGGCACTATTTAAACAGCTTGCAATGTGAATATGTAATATATTTTACAACAAATCATTGAGAATATCGTCTTTAAAACCAGTTGTTAAATTCATAATAAATTATAATGTAAATCGATCTATCTTAACTATTATGAATGGTTTAACCGTTTGCATAAAATTATATCATAAAAATATCATCTTTCCTTTCACTTCGATGGGCGCTGTCGTTTGTAAAGTATTACAGTTAATTACGAGTAGTTTCGATGCTCAACCCTCTTACAGGTGTATAGACTTCGTCATAAATCATAAATGGTCCTCGATGCAGTCGCACCACTTTCTTTCAACAGCCTGTCTAGTGATGCTGCTGCTTTCGTTCTATTACTACTTCGCTAGATCTATTTTGTTATCGTTATTAGATTAAATTGTATTAATAGTTTCTTAAAACCCATAATTTTGTAATAATTGACATTTTGGGCTTACCTGGAGTACCTATTAACTGACACTTATAAAATACGCACACTCTTGTTTCTCTTATGTACATCTCATTTTTGACATATATCTACAGGGAATGATTAAACTACACCAAAATCTCTATTTTGGTTATTCAAATATTTAAATAATTTTTATTAGACTACAAGTTTAGCGTGAAGCTATCGCTCAACTAGCGCCACCTAGCGTCGAGTAGCTGAACCAAGTAAAGCTTTTGTGTACATTATAGAAAATGTTCTCATTACTTTATGTTTGATTGCATCGATTTTACGTTCTATTAAAAATTACTGGTACCTTCTAGGGGCTACTTTTTATATTTAATCTGACAAACAGGCCTTTTAATGGTAATTGGTCACTTAAGAATATTATAACTTCAATCGGACAAGACCTGAGCTTTATTTCACTAGTACATTCAGTCCTGATTGGTACAGATAAAAGTTAGCTGCCAAACCTTTTAAACTCGCCTTGGATAGCTCTAACAACGCTTTATAGCTGTTATCTAGTGATAACCGGGAACAACTTAACGTGCTCTTTGAAGTACGAAAACGCTTGTAAAAATCTCCCAGCAGCATGCAAAAACCGACAGGTGTTGCTTTACTAACTTTGTTTACAGAGTTCTTACGTTAAAAAAACAATTTAACTTAAATAACTGTCAAATTTAAATTTAACAGATATTTAAATTTCCTTCAGCTTATTATACCTACTAAAACAAAAATATGTCACTAACACATTTTTTAATATGAACAAATTGCGAATAAATTTTACGAAAATTAAATCATCATTAAATTTAATATCACCAAATTGTATACTAATTATTTCGTCGTCGTTTAAAAAGAGAATGCGGTTTTCAATATTAAGTAATTAAATTAAACTATCATATACAAACTGCATATGAATATTAAATAGTAAATATAACGGTTCGAGCCACGGAAGGTGCATTATTAGGAAACATGTCCAGGACGTTTTAAGTTTGATTAATCAATCAGCGGTAATCAAACGTTGTAAATACATTTAGCCTATTTACATAGCAAACGTTTCATAATATTATGTATGTAATTTATTTAATTAAGCACCACTCAGCCGGCCATTTACGTTGTTTCCGCTGGTCACCGGGTGGCACTCATTGATGTATTTTAGGTTTCGTCATGTCAAATACTTTGTATATTTTAAAAACCCATTATGTATACTAGGGACGATAGTCTTGATCCTTAGATGTAGCAACGCGTCTGTCATAAACTTTGAATAATAAAGGTTCTAACTAATTACGCTCGTACTAAGTAAGATTTAGCATAATAATGTGAACTTAAAGTCTCATTTTCATAGTCCTATTCATAGTCGTTTCATAGTACAACTAACGTCATTTGTTTTGACATTAATAGTCCCAATCAAACAGTCCTATTCGAAATTGGTGACAGATGTAAATGAAAGACCGCAGCTTCGAACTATTGCCTGTGATTTTTTATTCATAAATATATGTAAAACGACATTCATTTATAATGTTTTCTTAATAACTTAAGTATATTATACAGTAAAATTTAAACTATAGATAATTCTTATCTAGCTTAAACGTAAATACATTATTCATATTTTAGAAACAACGATATTTTAATACTAATTTCGAGATACCAGCCCGCTTGCAATGTTCGTAATTGACGGGAAATAAAAATCTCGTTAGTTTTATTACATGTATCTAAATATGCATAAAAATATTACCCTTTTTTTAGTTTCGGAACTTGAGTGTAAAATTTTGAATTTTTTATTAATCTATCACACACAATAAATGGTATTAATGTATGTATTTTTCAATACACGTTAAAAAGATCGATTTGGCTGCTATAATCGAGCCGCGTCTCATAATATTTTAATAGAAACATGACAAAACGCAATGAACAAAATTATTTTATTATATTTTTAAAATTTTAATATATTTTTTAAGTTTTTTTATTAGCTGTTCATAAAATAGTAGGTATGTATATTTAATGATATTCAAAAGTTTCCGAAAACGGTCAAAATGTATGAAGAGTGATGAACATAGAACAATAACGTCAAGTCTGTGGAGATCGAGATATTTGACGTTCGGTGTTTTCCGTCTACTCCGTAAGGGGTGTGGCGTGAAAATAATAACAACGATTATAATACATATATGCAACAAACATACTAAACATATTACTTACTGATCACTGCCCTAATACCTTAATATATGATAGTTAACCACCCTTAAGGATTTTTCATTATCTTTCTGACCTTAAGGATTGTGTCGATACAACTCATATATAGTCGATTTGTCTAACATAATCCTTAGCTAGAACACAACATGACCGAGCAGCGGCAAGCATATTATTATGTCATATCCCGTAACTTAAACTGCAACAGAGTTCTATAATCTTAAAAAAAATAAAAGTCAAATTCTCAGTACAACTTTAAAAACACTAGGTAAATCGTACATAAGATAAACCGTATGTTATTCGATGTTTATAAAAAAGTATTTCTATTCACACAAAAGATTTATTTTCATGGAACAAAATAAAATTTCCATGGGAAGCGTGTTAATTTTTTTTCGCCTGCTAACTGTTAATACTATTGCGCATAAGCTTAAGTATTAAAAGAGTTCTGATTATATTTCCTTCGTATAGCGCGATATTCAGAAAGCTTCGATACGGTTTTAGGTTTACATGTGGCGCCATCTATTGACGAGTAGCGGAAACTCGCCATACGCCAAACTCATTTAGTAATTTTTATTTATTTACGTCATTTGACATCAATTTAAATATTTAGCATATGTTTCAACATTAACGCTAATCACATTTACTTAACTGTCAATCCGTACAAAATATTTCCATTTTATCAATCAACCCTAACAACTAGTACCTAACTTTAATGTTAATTACATTTACCTAACGGTAAACCCCTTAAATATATATAAGGCTAATTATGAAATGTATGTTTGTTGCAGTGTTCGGCATCGACTCGCCCCTGGGGCTGTTCCCTCCCGGCATGGAGCACAAGATGTACCCGCTGATGGACGTGGAGCACCGCGCGCCGCCCCTCGACGCTCAGCTCTACACCAGCGTCAAAAAGAAATGTAAGCTCATCAACATTGTACTTTTCTTGAATTTAATGTTGGAAATACATTATTTAATCGAATAACATAATAAATAGCTTAGGTAATATCACACATTTTCAATATGCATAATAATAATGAAAAAGCAATATTTATATTTAAAAAAGCTTCGTCTAAAATGTCCTCATGAGGCAAAGTTCCCAAATCAGTATTCTGTTGAAAAATATATTTTATAGGTAATATTTGTAGCCAAAAAAGGCCATGTTGATAGCCACTGGTGTTGCCAGTACTCGTAGACAATGGTGACCAGTTATCGTTAGCTGACACGTTTACCTATCTATCTTTTATCTATCCTTTGAAGAATGAAAAATTACAACATAAACATCTATTAAACCTGTAATATCTAGAACAAACCTATTAACTTAACTTAATCTTTAACTTTTGTAGATTGTAAACATTCTTGGCTCTTGAAATGGTTACATGAACTATGGAAATACCAAAATAACTTTAATGGTGATAGATACCATTACTTATCACGCCATATATACCTTTAACAATATAACGTTCTTGCTACTTAAATGGTAGTGTAAGGTGAGGCGTTTTAACTGTGTATATTTTTTTCTAATATCATCAAATATTTTCAAAAGGTATCATTACGAATACTGTATGATGATATGTGTGGTCTTACAAAAGCTTTTTCAAATCCAGACAGTCGTTACTCGTAGTTGAACATATTTCAAGAATTGAGCGAAACATATAACATAATTTGACATAACCTATATTTAATAATTGAGAACGAAAATTAATTAAATACTGACGCCATCATAAGTACTTAAGACTCTCGAATACGTCTTTACAAGAAGCATGAAATGAAACCTTTTAACTGGTCAAAACGCCTGAACAAACGATCGAGAAAGTTCTCACAAATTATAGCGACGAACTAGTCCATATTTCATGTAGTCAGCTCGTACCGTGCAGATTTTAATCATCTCAGACTAACGTATAAAATGTTCCCCGTTATGATTTAGAATTGAATGCACGCTGTGCAGACGTTAAGTAAAATGTATCAGAGAGCGTTTAATATTGAGCAACAATAGGCCGAGTCCATAATAGTAATGCGCAAACTGGGACTGCATCACACATCTCCGCAGCGACTGGTCTCGCAATCGCATCTCGCAAAATGTTAAACGGCCATTGTTTCCCGGTGAATGTTTATTAAGACGATCTGATAACGTATCGCATAGGGGAACAGACGGCAAGTCTAACGTGTGCTTTCAATACGCGCCTGGTCGCCGTCGCGCTCCGCACAATAGTCGCCGATCGATTAGCGCCCATCGCCCGAGACGCCGTCACATGCATGCCGATGCTCGCTTGTAAAATGCTAACGAGTCCGCCTCCGAATGGAAAACGTCTTTTTAATTTTCCCCGCTACGGGCCGCCCTCGCGTGACCTGCTGCGACTATTAAAAGAAAAACTAATTTCCATAATGAAATATCATTCCGCCCGTAATCCGAATCGTTCCTCGAATTATCTGATCGGAATCGAGTTAACGTGATCCGACGAAATTATAAAACTATAAAGTTGCGCGAGGCGACGTCGCCGGCGTATGCACGTCCGCTTTTCTTTTTGACAAATCCGCGGCACCAGTCGCGTGCTCGGCCGAATTAATGACGAATCCGGCGTGTCGCGGCAACCCGCTCATTTCGTCGTGTGTCGCCCGCCAGTGCAGAGTTATGGCTTCGCAAAACACGGTTATTAGATAGTTGTGCATTCGGTAATCGGTAATGACGTCGGCGGAGCGCGGTACACGGCACGTGTCGTGCCTGCACCGCTTGCACTCGTAAATAACTAAACTTTGACTCTATAGCGTAATTAGCGAACCTGACGTTTTTTTGCCCGCACACGAAACTGCCGACATCTTCCTTCACGGATTTATATCTTAACTTTTGTCACCAGGGCGACCCAAGGGGCAGCACAGCGCGCCGCGCGGTGGCCCACCTCGATCTTGGACGAACGCCGAACTGACAGAAGCTCTCCAGCACGTGTGGAACAAGAAAATGACAACGAGCCAAGCATCACGAATCTTTGGCATTCCGTACAACTCGCTGCTCATGTACGTGCGGGGTAAATACGGAAAAAGCCTGAAACTGGAACAACTAAGGAAAGATTGCATCGGCGGCCCACTGGACGTACTGAACCTGAACTCCGGCAACAACAACAACAACCACCCCAACAAGCACCAGCACGACAAAGACGACCACCAGAACTCGAGCCAAAGACCGGCGAGCTCCGAACCCGATATCGCCTCAAACCCAATGTTCAACCCGTTCCAGCAAGGGTTCTACCCGGAATTCCCGCCGGGGTTCCCGATGCCGCTCAACATGTTACACCTGTTGCCGCCGAGTGAGAAAGCGAGAGAACTATATCAGTCGATGCCGATGGCCCTGGACTCGCTGTCGGGGATCACGAAGGAGGAGGACTGTAAGAGCGACCGATCAAAGGAGAATTCTGCGGACGAAGAAGGGGACACTTACCGCGCGCCCTCGCACCCCCCACACCCCCCCGACACACGCACTCTACTGCACCACAATGGGCAAGACTAGGCCCGTCCGTCTCGCTTCTCTAGCTGAAACGCCTTCACTGCACCGTACCTTTTGTCTCTAATCTCCGCCACCCAGCACGCGTTCTCCATGGTAGCTTTGTATCTCTCAAAGACCTACGAGTCGTAGCTACTGGGTGGCATATCATACATGGACGTAAGTCGCGTAGGTACGCTACGAAGGGAAGGCAACCATGAACCTGAAATTCTTTCTGTGTACCAGGATGCATAATTAGGCTTTAAAATTTAAACGTTCTCATGTGCAATACTGGCAACTTTGGACCTCGAGTACACGGAATTGATTTCAGATTCATTAGGACAAAAATTTTAATTATTTACATCGCAATTCTTTTTGGAAAACCTTCGGCGCTCGGCAGCGGGCGACGTCCACGTATATATTAGTTAAATTTATATCTAAAGATGTGTTAATATTGTAAATGTATATTTAATGTCGCGTAAGTGATAAGCGATAATTTATTTCGAAGGAGTGCAATAAGTATGAAAGGTGTTGTGATTGTTATAGTTAGTGGTATCGTTTCGCGCGCGAAGTGTTCTATTTCATTGTTGACATTCCATTCAGACATTCCATCTTTTAATTATTTTTAGATGTAATTCCATATCACTTAGGACCTAAAGATTTTTCCTGGGAAAGATCGACTCTCGAATAAATTCTTGCCTATATTATGATCTTATCTGTTAATACGATTCCAATATAGATATATGTTACATGTACGAGTTGACTTCTGCATTTCACCAAAGTTTGTAAAATATTTCGTAATAATAGTTATATATTCGAATATAAACAATTTTAAATGTAAATAGTTATTGATAAATAATTAATTGGAATTAAATTTGAATTAACCATTAAATAAGTTGACATTAAGTGTCTAAAATGGTAAATAGTAGTGTATTTGTAATTGTTGTAGTATTAGTGAAGTAACAGTGAACTGTTAGGCATCGACATGTCGATAGATGACACAGACAAGTCATTAGGGGGATCCGCGACGCACTAGTCACAGGCACACACGATAAATATTGAAACCATGTTATAATTATCCCAAACTATAAATAAAACAATTCATAAGATTGAAAGTTTAAACGAAAAGGCGTCAGCAAGAATAATTGGAAGTGAAACGAACTCGGATCGCAGTCTTCAAAGAAAATGAGTGTACGGCCTATCGGATAACGGAAAAAGCGCTAAGAAACAATGCAGTATCCGAATGTCGTGTACATCAGTTGGAGCGCGGGGCCGGCGCGAGTTCGTGAGTCCCCGCTCGGGCGTATCCGTAACTATTCGGGTGGTCTCGATCGCATCGTGACGTAAGCAGTTTTATGATTACAGATTACAAAAACAAAGAGTACAACATTTTCAATAACGTAGCAGGAACACCGGACAGTGCGCGCCAGGTTTAGACAAATAAATTATCTGCACTCAATGTTCAAATAAAAAGGAGCTTTGGAAATTTTAGTGAATATTAAAAGTTAGAGTAAATCGAGGTTCAATCCTATCTGGCTTTAGATAATCGTATACAATGATTTCTTAATAAATTAGATATACACCCAGCGTTAGATGGACCGCGAGTCGTAAACGGTTAACTTTGTAAGTTTATAGGATTGTTTTACACAACACTATTTTAATTACGTTTAAAATGTTTCCCTGTTGGACAGTCTTACGTACATTCCAAATATCTTACAGAATTAAAAAGGTTCTTTTTTAAATAATCATACATTCGACACTACTCATATTATAATTCGAAGCGACTTCCGCAAATGAATCATGGACATACTGATTGAAATTTACTATGGCCGTCTATATTTGTATATGACGATACTCTCACTTAACTCTAACTGAAGACTGAACTATTTACGACTCTATTTTTATAATTGTACATTACACACGATCACAGCATAACCCGGCAGCGATGAGAACATGCAGTAGTTTCACACCTAGTGTCACGTCATTATAACAATATTATCATTACAGGGATTTTTATATATTAATGAATTATATTGAATATGTACCTATAGTTTTTACAGAACAGATGTTATATTGCTTTATAATCTATATTTTCTTTTCGCTAATAAATCAATATGTTACCGGAAGTCGACGAGTCGATTTCGAATTAAATAATTACATTTACACTTCTGTGAATGGTTGTTAAAAAAGTCGCAAGTAATGTATTGGGGATGAATAGGGTTGGGGGTGAAATGGACTTAGCAGATCTTTGTTGTTTTTGGTGTCGTCTTCACTCGATGTGGTAAATAATTAAGTACATGTGCCAAAAATTACCTTCAAATTTTATCTGTATCGAAAACTGTAACGGCGATTGTATTTTACGTACATATATACTCGTATAATTTGTGGCCTCTGTCGATTTTGTTGTGAACATCGAACGGTAGTTACAATGAGACGTGTTGTGACTTGTGATTGCAAATTGTGTCGTCGATTTGTAGTATTTTACCTAATTCGTACAAATTCAGCAGTATTAGAGTGATTTTGTTAAAGTTTTAATTGAAACGTTTTAATTAAGTTTTGTTATTTGTTAATTGTATGCGCGACGATTGGGGGAAATTTGTATAATTATGTGCACTGACTTATTTTATATACAGTGTGGAACTGTTTTTAGCACGTTTTTTGTAGTGGTAACATCGTCGATCGCAACAGCGGCTGACGCTCCAACCGCCAATGTTACCGTACGCGGTTTTCATTTTCGACCTCCGAAAATCTCAATTGAATCACTTTATAATTAAATTCATTATTCTATGGCACCGTTATCATTGTAAGTATATACTTATATAATATTATATTAAATACGATTTTTATCAGGAGCCAAATGTAAGGACGTAAAGTGTAATAGGTACATACATACATTGTAAGACATTAAAGTGTTTAGTTGGTGAACATTGTGATTGTGTTATTTTAGTGAAATTCAAATATTTAGTTCCTTCAATTTTGTTACGAGTATTTATAAATTGTAATTGAAATGATTTTAGCTCTTAGATATAATTGTTCTCTCCGGTAAAGAGTATAATTAATTAATAAGTTGTGTAATTTAATTTGTTGTATTTTAACGTAATAATATAATGACAAATTAAATTAAATGATATCGTTACATTAGGGTGTAAAAAAGATTATCTATTTGATCTTAAATAATAACGAAGAAATATTTATGTTCTAGTACCATTCTATCGTGTAATTGAAATTGGAACGATGGAGCGTTGTAGTAAAATTCGTTTACGGTCACCGACGTAAAGTGTAAAAAATAAAAATATGAAATACCGCTTGTCCGTTTCATTGTGTCGTAACACCTTTCGCCGCAGACGAACATCTAGCTACGTTTTGATCAAAGCGTGCTTAAATACTACATCATTTTTATTGCCATATATCCAGAAAAACCTAAGCCAGTAACAAAGATTAGAAAATATAAAATCTTAAATACAAAATACGCACACACACACAGCTATTAACATTATTGAAAGAAACTTTCAAATGTTAAAAAAGGAATTACAGAAAATGCAGTTCAGTGAAATCTGTACATACAATAAGAGTAAATAAGACGTATATGTTTTATTCTGATTTTTTTCTGGGAAATTCTCATTCTAAGTCATTATTACTGAACAAATGCGCAATTTAAAGTTTTTGTCTATCTAATTCTGTATCACGTGAAACCACTTGACCGAATTGAATGAAACTTTTTTAATAGTTTTAAAAAAGTTCACTAATTATTTTACTAAACTACAGTGACGGTAGCAGTCATGTATAAAGTGAAATAAAAGCGCTGCTAGAAGTTAGAGGAGAAAAATTTTGTTAATTTGCGATGCAGTAATTTCTTACCATTTAGCATAGGAGGTGCGAGAATCTAACCCTCAACGGTGCGATCCCCAACCTGCATACCTAGAGTCGGGATCTAGTGCAAAAACCACTGAGACACCTATGTCTCTCTGTGGACTTGGACAGGCTGATAATGATGATGAATTTTATATTCCAAGGATTCTCACTACCCCACACAATTGTCAGTTATTCCATAATTTCAGTATCCTCAGTGACCAGGTCCTGATTAAATTATCCAACGCTTTGACGATAAATACAGCTAAAAATAAAACTAAAGGTGTAATTGCCTTGGACAAAAGCATCAGTTGCTCTTCGTATATACAGCTAGGTATATGTAGGTGTCTGCCCGTCAGCAACGCAAACAATTTATTCGTTAATGCACCCAAAGAGTTACTGCAAACATTGTCGTCGTGAAGTTTTGCTGACAATGTTCTGAAGCTGTAAAAAAAACTCCAGAATACAGTTAATCTATACATGTACAATAAAATATAATATCTTTCTAAACTCACGCGTTTTAAAAAAAAAATCGATTAATCCAGACTAACTTCTGAAACGGCTGAACCGATTTCAAAGAAACATATTAACAGATAAATTTAAAACGACAGAAATGACGGATAGAAAAAACAAACGATCAATCGTTTCACTGAACAATGTTGTTGTTTTCTTAAGATACCTCTCTATTACTGAACGCTAAATGATGCTTTCTACCGTCAGCTAATACTCACATAAATATAACACCTTTGGAGTGGCACTTATGCCATAGTCCCTTAAGGGTTGTGAAGTAAGCTTGCCCTGTATTTGGCCAGATTCCTATAAATACGTATCCAACAGAAATAACAATTGAAATAATATATTCTTCTGTATGTGGTTTTACTCCAGCTAAGTGGAGTGACGATATAGGCAAGTGGCTGGCAACGGTTGGATACGGCGAGCTGAATTTTGAGCTCAGTGGCGCTATCAGAGCCCTATGTCCGGCAGTGGACGGGAGTAGACTGATGATGATGATTCTTCTGTAACCATAATAGGATCATAAAAAACCAGGACAGAAAACCACAATAAATAAAACACAGAAGCGTTATCACATGAACTTATACCCTTTTTATTTTCAGTTTAATTAATTTAATACGATTTATAAATTACAAAAAGTTACATACTAACGATAACGGTGGATACTGATCGCTTACAAAAACATCTTCGTACATGAAATTGAGCAAATGCAAGCAGATTAGTTTACAACAATATATACCTAATATATACCTGGAACACTTGCAGTTATATACCAATATGCACTAGGGTGTCTCATCAGCAATGCGTGTTTATCAGGACAAAATTGTTTTGATCTTATTTCGTTTACTAACTCTAAACTAAATGATTGATTTCATGCCGGACTAAAAGAACTCTCTAATCGTTGGATTAAAACAGTAGAATACAGTGGTCTATGCTTTGAATGTTAATGGTTACTTTTCATATAAAAAATTAACCATAATTGATAGTGAAAAGTAACATTATTTATTTATGAGAGACCCTTATAATAGTAATTTGTGCAATGTATGTATTTGAAAGTAAAAAGAACGGTTGAAGTAAAAAAAAGGTCGCTTTGCCAGGCGGTCTGACGATCCCAAACTTAGGCCGATTAGGTTTATGTCCAGAAGTGAACTTATAAAGAAAGGGTGATGGCAGTATGAGTATAGATGTATAAAGAGAGTGATGAGTGTAGACCCACGTCTCGCCTATAAGATTAGTCATTACACTCGGTGTTCCCTGCCCACCCCAACAAATCTGGCCTGATATAGTAATAATAAGTACAAATATCGAGAACTAACAGTGACGTACAAGTAATATCACATATCATTTCAGTATCAAGAACGTACTGGCCTCATCTTGGTTAACAGCTGAGAAAAACATTAATTTTTTCCATATCCAAATTCACTGACGTTTAAATAGTTTGACATTTGCCGCATTTTAAATACTGAACTAATTCATTTGTTTATCTGTTATTATATTGAAGAGTCATTACTAAAGCGATTTTGAAAAAACTTAGCATGAAAAATACATACATATATGTAATATAGCATACTCTACATAATGAAACTTTATATTTAAAATTTGCCTCATGAGATGACGATCTGTGGAAGGCTGCAAAAAGACGATTGGGCAAGCTGACAACAGTGCAAGTACTCATAAGTAACTCATATGGGAAGTTCTTTTAGCCAGCAGCAAACTGATGACCATTGCTTTAATATTTAAAAATGCGCTTAGATAGACT
This sequence comes from Elbella merops, assembly GCA_018244855.1. NCBI lineage: Eukaryota > Metazoa > Arthropoda > Insecta > Lepidoptera > Hesperiidae > Elbella > Elbella merops. The sequence continues at coordinate 18,147 of DWMG01000151.1, forward strand.
GGTTGGTCTTTAAGCCATCTGTTTCTGAAGGAGACCCCTAACAATAAGTGTATAAGATGACGCATAAAATAGAAGAAAAGAAAAAAATGTGATTCAGGTGAAAGTTCACGAACATTAGACCACTGAAACACGAAACAAACTCCAACACTTTGAAAAACTAAACTTAATTCCGATCCATGACGAATTGTTATTAACAATTTTAATGACAAAATACAGATTTTATTAAAGCAAACAACGCCAGAGTAGATTGCTTGAGGTTGTGTTTAAATTGCATCGGAAGAGAAAGGGCGCACCCTAATTAAAAATAACTATCGAAAAATGTATAATAGAATTTATTATAGGGACAGAAATATCGTATGGATATTTACTGCGTTGATTGAATTATTATCGATTTTAGTGAAAATAAAATAATGAAATCGTTTCGAGAGTAAATAATAAACGCAGTGTGCGGTGTAAAGTGATTGGACAGTAAAGACATTTTTAATGTAATTTTTTTTTCATTTCGTAGGCCCATTGATCCAGTGCTCAGTGATGCTGAATTCTGTAATATATATATATAATTTATCAGCTGTAATATATATATATGTAATATATATATATAATTTATCAGCTGTAATATATATATATATGTAATATATATATATATAATTTATCAGCTGTTTGGTTAACATAACACAAGCGCTTCGACATTTGGCATAAATTATTTTATATTCGGTCGTTAGTTATATCTCAAGATATTTATTGCCATGTGCATAAGTGATACAATTATAAAAACAAAAATACTCGGAACCATTCATACAATCTGCATATGACAACATTAGGTTACAGCGGCTACGACATAAGTAATTTTACTTATGGTATAATTTCTTTTAAAAACTTTTATCTCAAAAATTACTAAATAACTACTGCTATTCAATTATATATTAACAAATTAAATACTGCAAGTGCTCCCCGATATAAAATTCCCTATACATTATATCATGCTCCTGACATACCTGTGTGTTAACAATACGGTGACGTCACGGTTACTCAAATTAGACATGGATGTAACTTGTTTTATAAATAAATAAAATAGAAAATGATGACCTCGTTAGTATTACACCTTCATTATCCCAGCTTTATATTACACATAGCGTTAACACACATAGGGCAGAGACATTATATAAGGATGTGCACACACTACAGTACGTCCAATAACCCTATCACAACATTATACTTTACTATAGTAACACCAATTATTCACCTAATTCGTTTGAAAATGGCAGTGATAGTAATTAGAACGTTTAAATTTGTCAAAATTAATATTCTTTGTAAATTCGGAAGTACGGAGGTTGCATACACACCGTTAAGTTCTGCGTTCGAAAAACAAATAAAAAACCAATAAACTTTGATATCAGAACGCGATATAAACACGACATTTAAACACAAGAATATATTCGAATTCTGAACGCAGAACTGTCAAGGCATCAGCTTATCTATTTAATCATTATTCCCCTATGACAATAGTAAATTCTTCCAGTATAGATACATTATATATTACATGATTCCTATTCGGAAATTAGGTAACTATTTTAACAATAAACCTGCGTGCATGGACATAGCCGTGACTGGCCATTGTTGGGACACTTGCTTCTTACCTATTAATATCCAGAAACAAATGTATAGACAATAATAAATAACTCTTGACAACTAAATATTATTGATTTGATTTTGCATAGTGAGAAAATCAAATGAATTGTCACTACAATATTGAACTGAAAACTTTCTAATTAAGTAAGATATATCTCATTACTATTTATTCAATTTAAACGGAAAAATTATTCTAACATCTCTTAAAATTATTCTAACATAACATTTCTTAAAAAAGCTGCCTAGAAATCCGTTCCTTTCGCCCCCATTTGATCCAATCCCGGCTACATCTATAACGCGTTTATAACTTCAATATCACACTGTGTTCACCGATATTTATACATAGAATAGAGAATATTGAGTGTTGCACACATTTAAAATATCTATGTTTATAGTCATGAATAGATACATACATATACGTTGGCCCGTCGGGAAAAATATGTTTATTTTTAACAGCTATCGTTTATATGAAGGAACGTCAGTTTGTGTGTTTTGTACGGATTTTTGAAAATATTGATCGTTTTTAATCTTAAATATTATACGTTTTTGGGTAAAACATTGATATATTTCTTTGGGGATGGTTTGCGTTTTTAAATAGATATGGGTCGATGGATAGTGAATAATGTAGGCAACTATGGTAAGGGATATATTATGTTATGCTATTAAAGTAATATCGACTACATGATGTGGCTTTAGCTATGCGAAATTTATCGAAGGGTTGGCGAATGCTGGCCAGTGCATCCATGGACACTAGAAGACCTTTTCATTTAGTCGCTGAATATATCTTCCATATTCTCTTTAATAGACGAGAAAGTATGACGATTTTAATGAACGTAGGAAGCGAAAGAAACTTGAAGGAACTATAGCAGGTAGGGATCCTTAGCCTCCGCATACCCCAACTAAAGATGGGCTTGAGAATATACATGTTAATACTTCCCAATTACAATGTACATCACAGAGAATGCTTTTAAAGTGAAATCCAATGAATAAGTTGTAATTGCTACCCCCGCAAACTCACCGCGATTGGCGAGACGTTTAATATGAAAAAGGAGATCGAATAGGACCGAAACTAGACGGGTTATCCGGAAAAACATATGTGAGCTATGCCAGTACCTAATTCAATAATATATATAGATAGATACTCCCGAAACGTTTACAGACCAAAATACATAGATTACAATTTATTGTATAATATTTAAGTGCTCTCTGCGTACCTCGTAAGGGACTTGGCGTGAAGATATGTATGGATGTATTTTTTGTATTTCACCATACTCAAAATTATGTTCATACAAGAAAATCTGAACCATAGCTTAACTTTTTTTGAAAGAGAAAACATGGCAATATACGAGAGAGGGTGGCATAACGCACCGTCAAAAACTACTCTGTACGATGTTATTAAAATCCGGTTTAACTTTTAGTATTGTAAGTTTTAACATTTAAAAAGTTAGCAGCACATAATCAAGTAATTTTGGAAAAATTTATGACAATTTTGTTATAGTGTGTAAGCTTATAGGTACATATGTTTATCTAAGTTAAACAGATAAGTACAGACAGATAGACAATTTTTTTTAACAAAACACAAGTGAAGAATACTTGTTAGAAGTAGACTTAAATATAATCTTAATTTAATCTTATGACGGATCTATTGTCCTCTGTGTCGCCGGTACATTATAAATACATATTTGCTTAAATGTACATGTTATATTAAATCATATTAGAAATGCTATATTATTAAAATATGTTGGTATATTATGTAGAACAACGTGCGGGTGTACAACATTCCTCCGGCTATCCCTTTAATGATTACAGGCGTGGTGTTACGTTACGTAGAACAATATTGGTATATGAAATATTATGTAGAATAATATTAGCAAATATAGCTAAAATATTTATAACATTTGTGTGTTTCAGTGTACCTTGCTCAATATAGGTATATATGTGGGATTAAATGCCCAAGCTTGTATTATGAACTAGTAAAAATTGTGCAAATACATACTTGAGAGTGGAAATTGAAAAATAACTTTTAAATAAAGTGAGAGTAATATATTCGAAAGTGAAAAAAAAGTTACAAGAGCTGAAGTAGTATTACAACCATGCTCAAGGTAATTTTTTCAATAATAAACACTAATCATGTCCAAAGACAAGTTTGTGTTAAAATCATTATCTATGGATGAAATTATACAAACCAAAAAAATGTTAGGCTTTATAATATCTATGATTAATAATTAATTAAATTTTCAATCTATCCATCGAAAAATGAACAAAAAGATAGTTTTTTCACTGCTAAAATATTTTGTTTTTTTTTGTAAACTTTTCTTGTATAGAAATGTAAAAAAAGTTTAAAGTACATATGTATAACCTTATTATATAACTTTGTTTATCTAACTTTATTATTTAACTTTGTTTGTTGAACTTTATTATTTAAATTTGATAATTGAACTTTGTTTTCATCCGTATCGGGGCAGTGAAAATATACATCCCCTGCCGCCATTAGTGCCGACTAAATCCGGCTACCTAAACACAGATTATTCATCTGCCCGCCGATGGGCAGTAGAGCACGCGGTACGAGAGGCCGTGCTCTGCCATCCCCAACCCGCATGCCCAGAGTGGAGATTATGGCCAAATACCCTTCATGGGAGGCCTATGTCCAGCAATGAACTAAACTCATGATGATGATAATAAACTTTATTGTTTAATAAACTATTATAGTTCATTGTTTTTTACTAATTATTTTATTGAAATAAGCTTTATGTATACCGAAGCTACAATATGCATAATCAACGCAGATTTTTTTTTTGAAAACAAAATTAATCAGAAATATGTCTTTATCTTTTACAAAAGAAAATTTTATTAAATGTTCAATTTGGTTAAAGGTTACTTTAAGGAAAGCTATATATTTAATAATAAATTTACGTTAATAATTATATAGGTGACATACAGACCTCCATTTAACAAAAATTATAAATATAGCATGGTAATCACGAAAAAACGTATGAATGAAATTCTATTTAATATTGTTAATGACTGATTAAGAATGTTCATACAGAATATATTTCAAATAGAAATACTGGCGATAATTTACTACTTGACGCCATATTTGTTCATCCAAACGATAAATTAATCATTCGTAATTTTTCAGTCACAATCAATTAAATATTTAACATATTTAATTAATAAAATAAAAGTCCATACGTCCATACCATCCATTAGCAGAGAGATTATTTAAATCTATTCTTAAATAAAATATACCGAGGTCAATGACCTTTCTACTTAGAAACCAAAATGTATGTTAAATGACACAAAAATCATAGACGAATCTGAAGGACTTGGAAAACTCAATGATTTCACGGCAATTCATTAGGCCAACTGGGCGAGACCATAAATGGTGAGATTTATAACTTACATCGTCATACTGTGCCATTGTGCATTTAACGAGATATGAGTTTGGTCACAAATGCTTATTGTGACCATTGAAGTGTTCAAAAATCTCGTAACTATTACCCAACTTAGAGAGAGGACTGAGAAGAGCATAAAAGAGAAAGAATTTTTAACTGTAATAAGAGAACAAGAAAGAAAAAAATCCATGTGTAAAATATCATAATAAGTTAAAGATATCAATGTTAATATGTTAAAGATAAAAAAAAATCCATGCAATAATCTTTTTTAAACAAAACCACGTCGATCATTCGTTTTAATACAGCATTAGGACTCGGCGTGATAGCATCATTAATTCAAGTTATAATGACGGTTTTTAAACCGTAATTTATTATTGTAACAAATGAATGGTAAACAATTTTATATAGCTAACCGATAAACAATCTTTCCATCGAGTTCCAAACATTGCAATTCACAGTCAATTCTGAACCAGTCCCACCCCTTATCGATCTCGAAAATAAAACAGGTGCTCATTAAACGATGCCACGAGCTCAAAATGAACCAGCTCCAGAAACTAGAGCCCATGACGCTGCAAAACCAAATAAGCTATAAAACTGAACTGGGAATTCAATTCTATTATCAAAAGGTATAGTCTTATAGATCTCCGCCACCTTACATCTAGAACGCTTGAACACTAACAATTGTAATTCTCACCTAATTAGGCTGTACAAATACCCAAATCGCTCATTTGCGAGAAGACTGTGATATGTCAAAGACATATTCTTCAGAAATCTGCTTTGAACATTGTTTAGTTCAAGGACACGTGAAAAGGACATTATCTAGTATTTATTATCAACTAGCTAAAAGCTACAATTGCTTTTTTTAAAATGGAAAAAAATCAACAGGGCACTAAGTGGAGAAAATTATTGGTGTAAGCGTGAAAGCTCC
>DWMG01000152.1:0-24081 GCA_018244855.1 Elbella merops
CATTACGCAACAAAAGAATATATAAGTGAAAAGTGTCCTCTGTTAGGCACTGTAAGATATCAAAGGTTCCAAGTTCGATTCCTGACTGGGTCACAATGACCTGCAAGTTGGTGGAATAAAATTCCGGAATGCTGATATAATATGAGCAAATTATAATATGCCTTGACCGATTTGTTGGTCAAGTGGTTGCAAGTGTGACTGCCGATTGGGAGGTCCTGGGTTCAAATCCTGGGTGGAGTGCTGTTAGATTTTCCTAATTTAGAATTTCTAGTAGTGATGCGGTGTCTGAATCTGTGCCCAGTGTATGGCAATAGGCTCATTACCTATTCCATGGGACTTAAACGTAACTTGTGAAACGCGGGAGTGTACTACACATTTCTGCCTAGCCCTTCGGGGATTACAGGCGTAATGTTACGTTATTATAATATGCCAATACAGTATGAAGCATACACTCGTATCAAAGATTTGTAACATAGAAGACGTGATACAGATAAATTTTCTGAACACGTTTTAGTACACAAAATAGGAGTACAGTACATTCTCACGTTTCAATATTCCGTTTACGTCCTACCATGGATTCGTGGGTGAGGCTATTGCTATATACTGCACACAAATTCTGGCCCCGGGTTACTGCTAGAAATTTCAATTTGAAAAACGCCGATAGTAGCCGAACCGGGGATCGAACCAAAAGCCTCTTGCTCAGCAGTCGCGCTTGTAACCTTTCGACCAATGAAGTAGTCTAGTGTTTCAGTATATACATAAACAAAAGGGCATCTATTACCAAATGACAATGACCTGATGTGAACACACATGACCAGATAGCCTGTGTGTTAATACAATTGTTCACATCCTACAAAGGTGATAGATCAGGTCCTCTATATTATTTCCCGTTTTAATTAAATACTGTTAAACTTACGGAACAATAGTTATTGTTTCGTATCGAGGATATTGAGAATAGCAATTTCCACTCATGCATATGCACGTAGATGCGTGGGAGTAACGTAATAACGCCGACAATTCAATTATGACGGAATATCTGACTTTAAAATGAAGTGCGCGTCAGGTGTGTAAGGGCCTATACCTACATATTGAATTTGCTACTCTGAGCTTACTAGTAAAGAACGTCGCGCGATAATATAGTAACATACTGAAAAATAATACATATAAAATATATTATGGTAGAGCAATCCTCACGGATAAAACTGTTTATTACAATAGGTCAAATATAACTTTAACAGATAAAAATAGTAAAATTGCACTAATTATCAATGTATAGAGATAGGTATATCTTAAATCTGAGAAATGGTTTAAAGGAGTATGAAAAACTCACAAGGTACGAGTACCTACGGTGGCCAAGAAAGTGGTGTACCAGTTTACGTTTAGTTTCCTAGTCATCAAAAATTACATCAAAGTTCATAGCAAATATCACTGAAAGATATGCATAATAATGAGGTTAAACCTAATTGATAAGAATACGTACGTCGTAGGTGACCTATAAGTGTCCGTTGTCAGATCGATCTGCAAGCGAAACTAACCTTTATCGCCTATGAATTGCAAGCGGCATTCATGGTAAACCAGTTCTTTGGCCGACCGTACATAGAGCTTAAAAACGAAATTATACGAATGTGGCAATGGCAAAAAGTTAGTATTGTCCCAATAGCTCTTTTAACCATTGCCGTTGTGCCTAAATCATTAAATGTATGTATGTAATGTATGTACAGAAGACGGCAATTTGTACCGTCTGCAGAATAGTTAGAACGTTTTTGCAGTGACTCTGTCACATAAATAAATGGTTTGTTTTATTTATATATAATATATATACGTGTATATCTCTATTTCAGTGTTTATTTTGTCTATATAATTACATATACACATTCAGGTTCAATATTTATTTTACGTTGCTCATTTTGTTTACGGCCGTGAGTACCAAAAACAGCCGAATCATAAATTTGATTTGAGATTCGTAACTGTCGATAAAAATAACAACAACTATAATAATAGTAATATATATCGATCATATAACGTAACGAAATAAGTATAATATATATAAAGCGAACACCATTGAAATGGCAACAACGAATTTAACACTTTTCAATACTAAACAAAATGAGCTCCGATGCATAATAAGATTTTTCTATCAAAATTATAGGAATAAATGTTCTGTTTTATAGTTCTCAGTGTTCTTTATCGAGTGCCAACAACAACTACGCTTCGAGCGATACGGCCTTAAGCAAAGCTCGTTAACGTATTTGTTCGTTCTTTCAAAGATCTAAAAATCTCCGATTTACAATCGTGAGCCAGTAATACTTTTGTTCTAACACATGAAAATGTATCACCCTCCAACAATACCTTCGCCGTATTGGTCGCTTTAAGAGATGCTGACTGTAATTCTACCTAATATAAATTATCTGATATTATTATTTTACTTGATATAATTGATCACTATTGACACTATGACGAACTTAATTCTTTACTGAATCTCCTATTATATATGTACATATTGTTAGTAATATCTGATAATCTACGAATCGTAACATCATGCCCGTATCTCCCCGGAGAGGTAGGCAGAGTAGTATAATACACTCCCATGTTTCGCCAGTTACGTCATACATCCTATCATATAATAATTGGAGAGCCTATTGCCATACATCATAATCATCATCGTCAGCCTCTAGATGTCCACTGCTGGACATAGGCCTCCCCTAATCGGCCCCACTCCTTCCGGTCCTGGGCCTTCTGAATCCAGCAGCTTCCCGCTGTCTTCTTCAGGTCGTCAGGCAATCTGGTAGAAGGGCGAGCTACGCTCCTTTTACCGAGACGTGGTCGCCACTCGACGACTTCCCCATCAGCTGTCGGTCACTCGAGCGATGTGGCTTGCCCATTGCCACTTCAACTTACTAATTTTGAGAGCAATGTCGGTGACCTTTGTTCGTCTACTGTTTTCACCGTTTCGGATTTTTTCAAGTAGAGGAACTCCGAGCATAGCTCTCTCCATAGCTCGTTGAGTGACTGTGAGCTTGTATATAAGGCCTACAGTAAAGAACCACGTCTCGGCACCTTATGTCCTCACTGGTAACACACATTGGTCGAATATTTTCGACTTCAGGCACTGAGGTATGTTGGACGACAAGATAGTTCGTAGCAAACCATACACCGAGAACAAATTTATACTTCATGTTACTATAGCGGAATTTTAAGCTATAAAACCCCAATAAAACTTTGCCTGACTCGGGAATTATTAACCCGAGAATCTCTTGTTCAGCAGTCGCGCTTGTGACGACTAGACTAACGAGGCGGTCCATTACTAATAATAATATTTTTTGATATTAATTAGGCCAATTTTCATATTTATTCCAAGTAATTGTTATTTATTGTTCCAAAACCTTTTGTACAATTTGACCTACAATTAGTTAGTGAGCTTCCGATTTCCTTTTGTTTCAACAACAATTAACAAACATCAGACGCTGAACATTTCGTTCGGTAATAACAGCTATGAAAGAAAAATTCCTCAACGGTACACATATTGCTATTTCCGTGCTCGATATAAATTGCTAAGAAAAATATTATATGTGAGAACAAAGCTGTGTTACATATACATATTATAGATATTCGTATATGGGTAGAAAAAATATTTGTTACAGAAATTTTTGTTCTATTAATACTATATTGACAAAGTTTATTTTAATATTCACTATTACCATCATCTATTTTATTGAATAACAAAGCATAGATAATACCTCCAGCAATTTTATTATAACCACTATCGTTAACTCTTTCACTTGTGCACTGTGTCACTGACCTTTATTCAAATAATAAGGGTTAAAGGCATGTCCACCTTAATAACCTATTAAATGACTGTACATTTCATACAGAGAACATAATGGATATGTAGTGTAGATTAATACAGGATATTTCTCTTCGTTGTTATGGCGTTTATATTCACTTAGTCTTAAAAATGGCTCTAACTTTGTATAGTAGACGTATGCGGGCATTCGAACCCTAGACCTTTAAAAGGAGTTTGAAATCTAAGCCACTAGACAAGCACTGCTTTCTGTAAACTTCTTGAGCACGGAAATAAATACAAAATAAAGTTCGAAAAGTACAGTCCGACTACTTAGTAAGATTAAACAACATTTGTGAGAGGAATTCGAGGCTGCACAATGGAACTATATAGAATTAAAGTTCCGGAGTCGAGATAGCGCACAGAATATCTTGCTTTATCTATAACAATACGCACACCGAAGGAACCAGAGTACGAAAATCGAATGATCATTTCTACACGCACAAACCGGATAGGTATAGATAACTACATATGTTATTATACAGGCATATTGCCCCTCAATATTGCAACCTTTGCTTCTCGGCTTCGCCACGATCGAATAATATACGGATAACCCGTACACCGTGTACGCGTTAGAATTGGTATCGTTAATATATTTTTCGATATTATGTGTTCGTGCTCTGATATTTAAATATTTGAATGTTATAATAAGATTGAAAAGAGTAAGACTTTAGTTAACTGAAAGAAGAAACCATATCACAGATTTTCCATAATGCATATCTTAGAACGTTCCATAATGTTCGCCAACACGTGTAAAGTATTCACGTGCGTGGCAGGATGTGGCCTTGTCAGTCCTCATTTTGAGAGGAAGCGCGTGTCCAACAGTGATACGGTAAAATGTTTGATGATGATGAAGATGACATCATATACCTCATTACTAAAAAGTCATTAATATTATTTGTGGAATCACGCATACGTACACAATATATATAATAAGGACAATATATTATATAATAATCCAGACATTATATATATTAATGGATAGACATGATTCTTACATTTATTTTAAAATCTCTAGAACAATTCTGACAATGACGAAATTGTTATTTGAAAGCTACAGTAGCTCTCGTATAAATCTGTGATAACATAACCAAATACACTCAACTAATTTAATGGTTTTGATGTTATATTTACAATTCCTACCACATACATATGTTTCCTTCCTTTAGACCCTCGCAGTCCGTATTTCTCTGCGCAATTATTTTTGAGAGCGAACGTGTCGGAAGCTCTCAAAGGAGCCACTGCCGGCTAAAACAAGTAGGGTTACCGCTAACAAGATACTGATATTGTTAAGGAAAGGTTAAACTCAAACAAAACCTTAAATTATTTTTCTCATTGATGTCCCTATGCTTGTGAAAACAAATTGTTTTTTTGTATTATCATACCCCTAGACCCGGATTTCCGCTACACTGACCGTGACGTGCGAAAACTAAATAAACAATAATAATAAATAGATTTCTTGGGACATTTCCACATCCGGGCGTCTGATACCAAAATAGAGTCGAAGAGAGCCTGTGTTATGGCAACCAGACGGCTAGGAAACTGTATTCATACATATTAGTATATTATTACGTATACAGATTCTTATACACCCACACACACAAAAATAGTTGCGCTCATCACGCAAATATTTATTATTAACTTCTGGGCCAACGGACCCGTCGGGCTAGTGTTATTAAAGCAATTGGTGTTTAGGCCGGCTGTGTCGCCTGTTGCACGTGTATACTAACTACGAACAGGGTTGTACTCCACCATACACCCCACCAACTAGCTAATCGCTTAGCTAACGAGCTGTGCTAACTGTACTAACTGAAACTAGTAGCCGTTCCCACAATTCCGTTCTAGTTTAGATGTTGCATGCTAGATCCTTTACATAAAAACCCTTCCTCTGTTAGACATGTGTCTCCTCTCAGAATGCGAGGGTTAAAATACTAGTCTGCCATACTGTTTAGTGAGGGTTGCCAGTTTTTAATGACAAAACAATAATAATAATAAATTATACAAGATTATTACGAAATGGGTAATTTGTGTTCTTAATTATACTCAGTTATATTAATTACCTTAATTTAAAAAAAACTGTTAAAAGTCCAAATAGGTTCATCCCCTTTTTCAAAGCATACACGATCACATCTCCAACAAATTGATCGATATATTGACGATTATAACAAGATTCGACTAATTCAACAGGTAAACACTATATGAGCTGTATTTAACGGTGAATAGAAATTGACATTGTGACGTCACGTGCGCTCAGGTTTCTTCGGGAGCTGTCGGCGTGTTTTTCATTATTTGTTTCGAAAATTCATTTTTAAACATAACTAAAAGAAAAAAAATAAAATTATATCGTTATTATTCTTATCTATTAGAGCAATTTCATTCATGATACTTTTTTGTTTCAAAAACCCAATTGTAAATTTAATACATAAACTAACCCTATATTACGTATAATCCTCATAAGGCACTCGTTTTTTTCTACCTACTTCTTAAGGAACAAGGCATGATGAGGTAATTTTTATAGTTTCGATTTTGTATCGCATTCTATTAAAATATACGTTTTACAATGACTTAGGCCACATGTTAGTAATGACCAGTAACGGCAATGTCGTTAGAGAAATCGTAGTTTTTCATACAATATAATTTGACTGACCTGGTCAATAGATTTTCATTTCCTCCTGGGTCAAATATATATTATGTAATAGCGCAAGTGTTTACTTTGCGTCTGATTGTAAATCAACTTGCAGAATAAAACATTGTAATAATAATATCTTGGGTTCACTCATACAATTCAAATTCAGGCACAGTTGTGCTTTAGTAAACTGACCACTGACCAATAAACATATTATATTTATGACACTCACTAATATAGATTAAATCTTATATTTAGATAGAAAACAAGCACATATTCTCATCACGTAAGTATTGGTCGTGGGTGGGATTCGAACGCGTAACAAACGGCTCGGCGGTCACGTTTTGTAACTATTAAACGAGCCGGTGAAAGGATCGCCAATATTTTATTAAAACACGATGTGGATTTTATTGTTACAATCCTACGCACGATATTCGAACTCCTTGTACCGCGCACCCTCATCTCTACCCTCACACGCTGTAGACAATGGTAACAATTGTTCCGTGATCATTGTTTGTAATAATATTCATGTTATTCTGAACAAAAAAATATTTACATTTTTCCTGAAAATATCCTGTTTAATTTCAGTGGTAATGGTCACCAAATATATATTCTCTTAACTTTTCAATATATCCCATTCTCTCGATTTTTTATCCACCCTAGCATGTACACTGAGTATACTCACATAGTATTATTCGGTACGAGTTAGAAATAGTCTAGATTTTTTTGTTATATTTATTTATTTGCCCTTTATTGTGTATGTACGATAGACGGACTAAATGCCTAGATTTACTTATCATAATATATAACGAACTGCGCTTACTAAATTAGTGCACGAAACGCCATAAACCCTTCTCAATGTCATAGATTTCGTGCACACAAACGCCGACCGGTATTCTCCCACACCGGTATTAATCAATCATGCTGAATTAATCAATCCAATGAGCTAGCTAATAATGGACATTGGCTTTGATAAGGCCACCCCCATTTACACTCGTAATGTAGGTACATAATCGGGGATTGGAATTAAAATATTCTTATACTATTTTTTTTATTGGTAGACTGCCTCGTTGGTGGAGGGATTACAAGTGTGACTGCTGATCAAGAAGTTTTGATCCTGGGTTTGACACCCGGGTCTGGCAAATAGGGTTTTTCCAATTTAAAATTCCCAGTACCTATACAGAAAGACAGGCCTGATGTTATGTTATGTCTACTATTGTGTCTCCAAACCGGCGAGCGTGTATGAAAAGAGTAATTAATGTAGAAGCACGTCAAGTCTGTAAGGAAATTACCTACCCTGTAAGGAAACTAGCGTGATGATGTATTCATAATTACTATTGTTACAGGTTCAATAACAATCCTGTCGTACGCCTGCATGGGGCGGACCCTTTGCTCAGTGCGACCGCCCTTCGATATTGATGAAGGGAACGTCAGCATGCAGCAAGTAAGTTATATAATTTGTTCTAGAAACATGCATATTTTCAATACACACATATTAGACGTATTTATTTCGTAACTATACCTTGTGCAGTATTCTTTATTTAAATATTTTTTAGTATAACTTATGTGGTCAGGTTAAAAATAATATGTATAGAAGCAACACGTCAGGTCTGTAAGGATAAAGATATTTGACACTAGGTGTTCTCAGTCTACCTCATAAAGGATCTAGCGTGATGATATAATAACAATAATTTACTCAGTGCGTTGAATTTAAATAGCATAATCATCATTATCATCATCATCATTATCATCATCATCATCAAAACATCAGCATCACCGTCATAGTGAAATAGCAGTGTATAGTGGCAAATACCAACATTTTTGGTAAAATGTTTAAAATTCTTGTATGCTTTATTCCTTTGTTACGCCAGTACGTGGTGCGAGGCCACTGACGTTCCTCGTTTATGCCGGATGCATTTACAACTGCGACAATGACAGCCTGTCTAACGCAATGCGGTTCTGGGAGCATACGTTCAAAATACTGCATTACCTACTGAGCTGAGAAATGCAATACCGACACTGCAATATTTCTATAATAAATAAGCACTGATAATATTTTTGATGGTAATCAGCAATAGAAGATTACAAGGAGTAATAATAATACAAAAATAAAAACTATAATGAATAATAATCATATAGTAGATTCGCATCTGAAAAGTCTCGCTGTGGAAGAATCGATAATAAATCGATTTGTAAAAGTTGAGCATGAAAATCCATATCACATTATATTAATTTGAGCGTAGTTATAATAGACATAATCATTGTATTATTTAATAAATAAAAAAAACAACTTTACTTTCGAGAGATGAAATTGGATTCGCGGAAATCTACTGAATAAATTACTCACAATGGGGCATGTGAACCAATGAAAATTGGTATCAATTAATCTTTTAAGCCATCAAGTGTTAAGTGTTCGTTTAAAGTCTAAAAGGGACATTAGAGAATAGATATTAAAATGGGATTACACGCCTATTAAAAGTCGCAAAATCGAATCAAGAAATAATTTCTCCCTATTTTGCATTAATGTAGCTTTTCAGAACCAGATGGATGAAAACGTTTAAAAGTTTGTTAGTATTCATGAGATCGTAAAACATAATAATATTACATTTTAGCTTTTTCTATTTCATTGGATAATTTTATTTATTAGCAAATATTACTACCTCGTCAAAATGAATTTTAAATACGTTTCTTCCTGAAAAACTCTAGAGGACTCTAGAGAACTCTAACCGGAAACGGAAAAACAATATTTTATATTTATATTTCTATGATACGAGTTGTAATCATTCACGATTAAGCCGTATTTCAGTATGTTTAAGGCTAAACATCTATTAATTTTTAACAAAACAATGGCGTGTAAGTAACCAGACGTCATATATTTCGCTATACAACAGATGAGGCTCAGAAGATCGGCTGATGGCGGTTTAACGCAGCCTCTAATAAGCACAACTAAATGACCTAATCGCCGACGGGATAGTATCGTAGGCGATACGAAAAGGCGATCGCCAATCTGCATGCCGGGCGCAGGTATTATTGGTAAAAATCCTCAATGAACATGCAAAACGGCGCTTAACAGGGGAGACCTAAGTCCAGTAATGGACTGAGACAGGCTGATGTGATATATATTTTTTAGCAACATTATCTGTAGCCGGGAATTGTTTTAGAATTGTTCTTTTAATGAAACGTAACATTTTATAATAATACCTTAACAAAACATATATATAATATATTCGAAAGGAACATTTGTACTGTTAACAATATTAACGACGCCAATAACGTAACTGTATTCCCTTATTTCCTGTCACGGTGAAATTTCTCAGAATACCTTTTCGCTGTTTCGTATATCGTTATAATTGCCTATTTTCAGAATTTCGACACCTTGTATCCTACTGTTCAGGATTTTCATTAATATATAAATCAGTTACACCCGTTTCTTGGTTATAAATACAACCTTTTTTCTATTAACATCTAGAATTTTTTGTAAAGGAAAAATACATTTATCTTTTGGGCTCATAGCTCGTGAGCTTTCCAGAGTCCGTTTGGAGAACAGAGCCTATCATCTCTATTCGATCTTTCTTAAATTTATCGTCTAGTAATTTATTATTTCCTGTTTTATTGCTGGACATGATTTTTCACGCAACATGAAAAAGATAAAGACCATAATTTTCCAAACTGGCACATCGTTTTTACTGAAAAATGTATTCGTTAATCGGTGTTACTTAACATTTTTGCAAAAACTCATGAATAAAATAATAATATCATGTACCTACATATTGTCACACATTGAGGTTAACAGTATTATATTTCCATGAAAACAATCATAGCCAAATAGACAAACATTTAAATCCCGAGTAGACATCCAAATTCATCATTCAGCTGTAAAAGAATTTGGGATTCCGTGTGTTTCAGCCCGGGTTGTCATCCTGATATATCTTCTCCGATATTTGAATGCTTTGGCAAGAAAACAGGTCATGTGAAGTTTTATGTACTTATCTATTGCAAATCACTGACCGGATGGTCGATTCGAATCCCATTCAGACTAAATACTTGTCTGGTGGATTCGAATCCTGTCCAGAATAAATACTTGTCTCATGAACTCAAGTATTTGTTCTGTGTCTTGATGTAATAAAAATATTTACACAACTATACATGAATATATGATGTATCAGCCTTCCGGTTACCATATCACAAGTTCTATAGTTTCTTACTTTTGGGATCAAAGGGCCTCGTGTGGAGATGTCCCAAGATATTATTATAAGTCTCGCACTATAGACCATGGAGTGGTCTATTTTTTGTAAACATATAACTTGTATGTATAAGTAATAAATATTTAATATGCATAGACACAGGTAAAAAAATTTAAGACCGTGTCTTTAATTAATGTAGAAGAAGCGAAAGACGTTTACCAAAACGTGACGTCAACGTGAGAAATACTCGTGGCAAGTATGTATGTATCTACTTATGTATGTACGTAAAATGTAATTGTTTTCTTCACAAACTATTTTTGAAACGTTAAGCACATGTTTTTATCGTTATCCAAAGCTTTCTTCCACCTACTACCAGTTTAGAGGATTACCTTCCGTTACGCTCAAAACACTTATCCCGAGCGATTTTCAAATTTCCACTCCATTGAACTACGTTTTAGTTTATATTCTGAGTCATTCGTGGATTTATGGCCTACGTGCAGGAACTTCACATTGTTTTCATAAGAAATATTCTATTGTAGGCCTATATCCCGAGAAACTGGCAATAATTTCAAAGATTTTTGACTGTTAGTATAATGTCGAAAAAATAGATCCATAAATAATGTTTGTTATTATAAACTTCGCTCTCATGTAAGATACTCGTATGTAAAGATATAATAAACTGGCAACTGTAAAACTTGTTAAGGGGAAAAATATTGACAATACATATAATTGTATATAAAATAGGGTACTTATTAAACCTATATATTATATTCAGTAATCGCAAGACGCTTACAAATCGTGGCGTCTAGTATGTGATCCTGTACCTAAATCATACGCCGTAGATTTCGGCCATGTAAACAAACAGAAGCGATTAGCTTCACTGGATTTATCGTATCTCGTGGGTGCGCTATTGGAACAAAACTGTACATGACAACAACGGCCCGTACAGGACTAAAAGTTCAATGTCCAAAAGTAGCCTTGATCTTTGTTAATAGGAAGCACCTAGTTCTAGATGAAGCTAGATAAATAGCATAATATGATTAAAATTCCTGACTTTCTCAAGGCAATAAGAATATGGAAAACTGTAATAAATGAATGACGGTAAAAATGAAATGCTTAGGTTTGTGTGTCCCATTTCGTAACCCTCAGTCCTATTGGCTCAAAAAATATATACTACGCCTTATCACGCTGATTTAGCGGCGGTGATGGTCATACTTATATAAAACATTTCATTTGAATTTAATTTATTATTCCACTTCCCATCACTGCCAATCCACCTTTCAGCTCGGTTTTATCTAGATAGAATCTTCACAGGTCGGTTTAAATTGCAAATTCGTGAGAGCCGAATGCGCAAATATTCAAGGTGTCAGGTTTGTTTAATTAACATATTTCCTTTTGCTAATATATACTTAATAATAACATAAGTACTTATTACTGATAAACAAATTTAACATAACTGGTACCTATATGAGGTACTCTTCAAAGTTACAAATATTGAAATTTCTACCCACATTCTTGAGAGTTTAAATTGATATTTTTTATTTAGCTCAAAATATCTCCATTATACAGATATAGTACACAAATACATAAATTAAACATTTTGAATGTCTGTTCTGAATCAAACCCACAACTCTACGCTTGGTCGTTTGAAATAGTCAATCTTTTTACAAAATATTCATCATCTCAATTAGTTCCGGTTAACCTATTTCCTGTGCTTGTCGTTCTTAAACAATAAAACACTATCTGCCAAATGAAATAATTTGAATACGGGGTTCATGTTAATTTATATTCAAATTGATATTATTAAAATTTATTCTTTACCTTTTTGTTGGTATCAGTCAACTGTTGGTTTCAATAATATCCAAAGCCATAATAATCGCCTATCCGAATCCTAAATGCGTGAAGGGTTGCCCGATTCGTGGGCGTTCTTTGCGAATAAGCTTTGCATTCGCAATTCGCACATAGCAAAACTTTTAATATTGTCGTATCTTTTCGCACTAAATTGGAATCGTTGAAGGGAAACCGCAGAAGGATATTGGAACACGCTTAGAATTTAATTACTCTTCCATTGGTTCTACTTGAAAACAGATTAAAATGACCCATGTTATGTAATAAATATTACATATGACAATGGTATTAGTCTAATTTAATTATTATTGTTTTTCACGGAACTACCGCAAAGTGTGTAGAAGAGTTATGATTTTAGCTCGTATGTACATATATTTATTCATACGTCTTATCATAATTCGGGAAATGAGGTGTCGTTATTAATACAGTCCCACGTTTCACCAGCTACGTTACCGTCCCATGGAATAGGTGGTTAGCCCATTGCAATACACCGGGCACAGATACAGACTCCAAGTGACCGCTAGAGATTTTATATTAGAAAATCCATTAGTACTCGACCTGGGATTTTAACCCAGGACCTAAAGATCGCCAGTAGCGCTTACAACCACTCGATCAACGAGGCAGTCGTTATGTTAATAATACTCTAATGGTCGATGGTTGTAGGTTAAGTGACGTCATAATAACCTCGAGCGACCTCATAAATTGATAAATTATAAGAAACATTTTTGGAAAACTGCGTGTGTGTTTACAATTCTCATACTTATTTACACCTAAACTATGGGTTAGCCAGATTATACTCATTCGAACAAAATAAACTGCAAAGACTACCATTGTCGAAATATTTATGTTTTATGTGGACTTAACATTAGCTGTCACAACAACTAAACCCTAGAAATTAATTATTAGATATTATATGTAGCGAAAGGGTACAGACCCATCTTAAAACTTTTGTTTAATTCATCATTGTCCAAAATTTCACAACCTTTTTGAGTAGGAAGGTGAAAAACCTATTGTAAACATTTCGTTTTACCTAATTTCGCAGTTTCTATTGAGCGCTGTGTAATTCTCAAATAATAAACCTGCTGCCAAGTTTATGTACATACATATATACAGCCCTCCGTAGTACACTATAGTGAAATATTCATACAGTCTACGCAGCCATGT
Organism: Elbella merops; assembly: GCA_018244855.1. Classification (NCBI taxonomy): domain Eukaryota; kingdom Metazoa; phylum Arthropoda; class Insecta; order Lepidoptera; family Hesperiidae; genus Elbella; species Elbella merops. The sequence continues at coordinate 13,664 of DWMG01000152.1, forward strand.
TGAGTGTTGACTCGTCTATCAAAGCGAGCTACAAACTGAAACTACAATAATCCTTGTTCATTAACCACTATAAGCAAAGTTTGAAATTTCAACGCACTCATCCACTATAGTTATATTGTGAAAATGATAAAACGCTTTATATATGTCTGTTACATCCTTCTGGAATAATAGATATTGATGTCCCTTTCTAGCGTACAACGAATGTCAATTTAATGGTTTTATCTAAAGTTTTGCAATCGTTTAAAAACAGGCAAATATCGCTTATAGTGTTAAATGAATCCGTTCTACTATACTTAAATTAGTGTGGGTAGTAAAGTTTAAATAAATAAATACAGTAAGATCTAAAAGAAAAATATAAATGGATGCGATTTCGCAATAAGTATTGAAATTGTAATGCAGCGATAATAGTATCTCCGTTTTTTATGTATGTATTTGTACTATAATTTTTATATACATGGGTGTTATATATCACAGCGATAAGACATTTTGTCTTAAAGTTTCTTCTTGTATTATTGTCACAGTATATCTCACAGTACGTACGTAATATCGCACGCGGGAGTACAGAAAAGCCAGTTGTGCATAAATTCTATAAAACGGTTTATAAATCTTCCGAGATACGACCAATACTACGTGTCGATAAAAGCCAATGGTAACTCTTTGTAAATATATTACATAAGAGATAAACTGAGAAAACGATAAAATGAAATAGATATATGATATATGTACATTTCACAAGGCACAATATAATTATGTACACATTCAACTAATTATAGCCATGGAATATTATTCCGTTAATTTTAAATACGATCAAAAAGCATAATACGAAAATACGGATCTTCAAAATTCGAAACTTTTCACCTGTGCGAGCTATTTGGCGTTTATAAATGGTCGATTCGTCAGTAGCGAGAAACGAGCCGACGACTGCTGTGTGTAACTGTCTAACTTTGACATTCTACAATAACAAAATTAATGCCGTCTCCCTCGCACGCTTACTCACTTTCCTTTTACTGATTTCTAAAGTACAATGAATTTTATAACAATGTAACAACCAAGAAGACTAAAATGTCGAAGTAACAGTTTATAAAACCTGTCGATATTCAGAATATACATTGTTCAAACAGAATCAGCCATTCGATTTTCGAACTACAGCATTAGAACAAAGATAACTAAATCAACAAAGAAGAAGACTTTGAAGTGTTAAATTAGTAAAATTATTATCCAAGAACTCTCATGTAAAGACATTCTAGCTATATTCGAATAACTGGTTAGCATTCTTGTTATTTAACGATTTGTTTTTTATTGTGCTGTAACATAAAGCCGCGAAAAGGGAAGTCACAGAATCCGTAACTAATACAACTGCAGCGCTCAATTCAGCTAGTCATGTAGCTAGTTACTTTAGGTCGTGTTGAGGCAACACAAAAGCCGTATACATATATAAGATACTATAGGTATGGATGGAAACAAACTGACATGAAACGGTTATCTAAGTTCATTGCTTAGTTAGATTTATAGCGACCGGTATTCGCACGAAGACCCTCATTATGGCATTTTTTGTGTTGTTGAAGTACTAAGCACCCATATTTATTATTATTATATCATCACGCCAAGTTACTTACATATAAGATTCACGTCAGGTATGGAAGGACAGATGTATGTAGTTGGCACTCGGTGCTCTCTGCTTGCCCCCTGAAGCACTTGGCAATAAATTAATATATAAGTATGTACACACAACGAAATATATCTTAAAATAGACTCACGCGCAACACTCAGCTACCAAATGTATATACCTACCTTCTCCGTATTTATTATTGAATACAATCTGTTTCACTTATATAAATGATGTTGTAACGACAGCTACGAATTCGATTTTTCTCCGAAGCAATTCAATTGGCGCAGGGTTACAATGATGGAGCAATAGCGTTATCAAAACGTTCCACACCTACTATCGTAAGGGCACGGGACTCATAATAATGGGTGTTATTCGTAACGTTAGGACCTATTGTTGGCAATGTTTACAGGAACCATTTAAAATGGCATGTTAACGTAAACCTTTTGTGTCTGAAATTCTAAGCATGGGATCGGGGCTAATTCAAGCTTGTTTTGTTTTTATGTTGGTTTGTTTTGAGTTTTAAGGAGTTAATGAATTTGATGACGTTAATAATCTCTCTGGAAATGAGTTCAGGGAAATATTAATCGCTACTTGAGCGATAAGGATTCCAATTGTGTATTACTTTGTAAAACTTATGTACAATTTTTTCATATGTTTTACTGTTGTATCAAGTATGATGTATTCTTGTTCCTCTCCGTTTTGAACCCTATGTTCCACATAATAATTTTTATTAAATTTATTAAATGTCCGTTTTTGTCTCGTATTTGGTTTCGTTCCTTTATTATATTTATATTATTAAAATCAAATTAGGAAGGGTGTTTCCTATCGTAATCAGGCACCTTATTAACTACAAAATATATAAAAATACAAATTAAATACAGATATTCATCATTAAGATAAGACAGACATTACCAGATCCATAAGTAATGTTTCTTCCTATGTTTTTATATTTATTTTTGTACAAACAGGAAAAAAAATATTCATCCCCAAATGATGCCTACTTTTGCCCCGAGTAGGGCGCCAATTCTATGAAACTTACAACGCAAACTTTTGGTTCAGGGCCTACGACTCATGAAAGAAAGGAAACGAGTGGCTTGGATACTTCTGCTACTCGCCGTCTTGTTCGCACTGTGCTGGTTACCGTACAACATTATGCAGCTGTTGCTGGATATCAGTGCTGTAAATACTAAAACTTTAAGCGGATATCTGCCTTACGCATTGTTTATAGGTGAGTAACATATGACCGGAAATAATTGGCATTTGAAAGTCGTGGCTTTTATTGACCTAATCTTTTACATTTATTTTCATATACATAAGTTACAAGTTCATATAAGTTACAAGTTCAATGAAAATAGAACGCAATATTTCTGCTTGTTACTCTTTCTCGCATTACATGGCAAAATAATGATTTATTCTGCTATTCTCTGTAACAATCGTAAATGCCTTTGGTATATCCCTACCAATGCAGATTCAGTGTAATAACTGCCGCAGTTATGTAAAATAAAATCCTTTTATACGGTGTTAATATTCCAGAGGCTAAGCATTTGAATACCCGATCGTGCATATCCACAGCGGATTAGGGGATCGACCTTGCCATTATATTTGGCAAATTATTACTTTTTGATTTATCAAGTTAGCGCTAGAGAGGGGAATTTTCAAAGTTACTTTAACGCATTTATTACGTCTCTAAGAACCAACAGACAGTTTTTTTAACTTTTTTGCAGTAATCGGTAAAAAAATAATTCGTTTAAAGATATCCAAATTGACCTTTCAAATTATTTCACAATAGGTATGTTGCTTGGATTTAAACTGTCTAGACATTTTCATATAATTATTTACCCTTTATTGCTTAATACGCTGGGCGAACTTAATGCCTATTGACATGTCCTAAAGTCAATGTTTGATTAGGATGAGGATTTACAAAAGGCGTCATGAAACAATAGATGAATAAAATAAATGTAGCTTAATGACTGATCATCAACCACTGTCGAACAAGGCTGAAAATGAGAAGGGTTAAGGCTATAATCTGCCACGCAGGTCACGTCCAGTTTAGCAAACTGGAAAATAAGTACTATTTATCCTGTAGCATTATAATAGGTATTGCAATCCTACAAAAGCGCGTGTCTCTTGGGACAAGTCTGGTACGAAGGCACTAACATGTTAAGGAAAAATATACTCCTCTAGAAGTCCCACATCTGTCAATCAGTTATTCCTTTTGCGTACGTGTTCTGTAAACATGCATATTACGTAAAGCCTCCCTACATGTCCGTCTAGATTCGCGACATCTTTTCGGCCTTCCCTTGTTGTAGTATTACGATCACGATATAGTTACCATGTATTACGTTAGTAATACGACAGGCAACGTTGTCCGAGTAATAGTAATCTACTCTCTTTGTCCGCATAATACTATGTGTGTAAATTTTTACCAAACTAAATATAAATCTTACACCATTTGTTGCAAGAACTTATGTTATAACCGTGTGAAAAATCGTTTCACAATTTTCATTAATGTGACAGTTAAATTGTTAAAAGCAATCTACAGTGGAACGTGGTCATATAACTTTCAATATAGAAATGATTATTTTAACTACAACCAGAGAAGAGAAAAAAGCTGTGGGAGATGCTTTTGCTCTTTTTACATCATTTTCAGATTTTAGTCGAGCATCAGGAAAATCTGCAAACTTTGCTCATGATGAACCCCACGTAAGAGATTAGCATTTTGCTGTCGTCATAAGTAGTGAAGTGGCCGAGATCGAGTTAACCTTTGCCCGACTGCCTACTGCGGTAATTTACATACATACACATACTTATGGGTATGTGGGCTGAAATCTAATCGTGAAGGTTTACTGTTAAATATTCAGTAATAATTATTAAATCACACCTGTATTTCCCTGAAAAAGTAGGCACAGGGGGTGTAGTATACTATTCACCATTTATGTTTTACCTTGCTGCAACCTAACTGCTAGAGCATTGAGAAGTGTTTTATGATATACCCAGATTACATATCTATATACATACATATATAGATACATATTTTATAAAATAAAAGTCATACTATGACTTTGTTGTCATTTATCAGCATTAGGCCCCCCTTAGGCTATAGCATGTGGGTAAAAGTTAAACTTTTATTACAAAACTAATCAAACTACTCGTATTTTGAAAGCTTGAGACAAATGTGACGATTTAACCCCAAATGTGCGATACTCGCGACCATTTTCACACTTCTTAGCCCTGCAATAATATAAATGTAACATCGTAAAATACTTATTAAATAGTTAAGACATTTGGCAATAAATTGCATAAAACACGTTTATTTTCAACGATACCATCTACAACTGATCACAATTAACATAATTCGTATTATCTTTTACATATTATATTTATGTCCATGACATATGGAAAATGTCCACATCTATCTTACGTATTGTAGCAGGATTTTCCTCACCAGCCCGCAGTTGATAGCTCAGTTCAATACTAGTCATTGGCTTGTCTAATGAGCACCACGGTGCTTCTGTTCTCGGTTTGCTGCATCCAAGTTCTACCTGCAGTCCTTCTTAGATCGTCATACCATCTCGTCTGAGAGATATTAGGTAGAAAATTAAAATAAAACTAATACAGCTTAAGAACATTTTCAACTTCTGAATTACATACATCATCTCGTGTTACTTAAAGCCTTATCCAATAAAGTTTCTTCCTTTGATCCTGTCATACGCGTAGATATTATATAGGAATTTCTTGTTGGGTAATGGTCTTAGCAAATTTGGCTACTTACTGTTCCACAAATCAACACTTAACTTCGTTATCTTTGGGAGAAGCAGAACATAAAATTAACGTTGATAACGTCTTATATTATGTTGCGATTTCGTGTAACTTATTCTGATAATAATAATATTTTGAGACAGCTTTACATCAACTAATTCTAAACTAGGCAGTGACAGTACTATAGTAATTAAAGAACTAAGAAATCTTATACTCGGATATAAACGTCTAAACATACTAATGTTACAGACAAGAACGAAATACTCGTACTCACAAATATTTGTCTCAACCGAACTCAACCAGTAGATGACAAGACCAGTGTATATAAATACATGTACCTACTTATCACAAACGGATGAAAAATTTATATAATTAGATATCATATAAAGTCATGATTGTTTCGAATAGATGGACTTAGCGTAGTTACATAACAATGATAATGTATGTAGAAGTGTCATTTGCAGCATCATTCTCCATCCAGTAGGATTTGTCCGTGACAATGTCTCTAGGCTGTCAAGTCAAAGTGGGCTTAATTTATAGCGTCTAGATAGTTCTTGTTCCGGAGACAGCTGCGCGTCCGGAATTGGTACTGGGAAATGAAAAATCGCTCGTCGGAAATGGAATAGCGATCGTCGGGTTCTTATTTATACACGTACAGACAGCCCGCCGACAGCTTGCATGTGTCGCGCAGAGGAGGGCTTTGCATCAAAATTGGATCGTTGTTTTCGATGTAGAATCAATCAGTTTGCCAATATTACTCTCGGAGATTACGTAGTAATTAATCACTGTTTTGAATATTTTGTTATTAGTATAGCGTCATGCCCAGTCCCTTACAGGGTAGGCAGAAATAACAGAGATCTCCTTATTCATTCTGCTGGGAACTGGCACGCCGATATAATAATTGTAAGAATAAAAATAATATTTCGTAAAAATAATTTATATCTTCATTCTTATTGTAACAAAGACCATTATCACGAACCAATTTTATTGTAAATTTTATGAGCAAAATTTTCTGACAAGTTCTCTAAACCTCAGGGCTTAACAATATGCAGGCCCAGTATGGATTGAAAAACACGATTCAGAAATATTACATAAAATTGAAACGAGCGAGTCGCTCTTATAACGTTACTGTTCAACATTTAAGGGTGGATATTAAATCTTAAAATACACCTAAATTCGTAAAATTCTTGAGAGGAATTAATCTCCAGACTCACAGAGTATCAAACAAAAACTACATAAAGTATTGTTGATTTTTATGCATATATCCTGTTTATGGCCGTCTTAATCCTTTTCATTCTGAGAGGAGATTCGCGTCTAACAATGGAACGATTAAGTGGTTGATGATGATGGTTATAATAATAATAATAAATCTTTTCACCAGGTCACGCTAATTCCGCCATCAACCCCATAGTGTACTGCCTGATGACGAGAAACTTCCAGAGGTCTGTCCACAAGTTGTTGTGCGGACGTGGCGTCTGCCAGCAAGCGAAGTTCACGGTAAATGTAAGGATTTTCATTTTATTACTGCATTATTTAAGGTAATAAATAACATAACATCACACACACACGCACGCACGCACTTATAAACGTACCCATTTATATGTGTCGAATTATCTACCACAAATGATGTATACCATTATATGACGTCATGCGGAATAAGATTTTGCTTTATGGATCATTTTACTAATAATATTAATAACTAGTTATATTAATGACTAATTATATTAATGACTAATTATATTAATGACCAATTATATTAATAACCAATTATATAAATAACGAATTATATTAATAACGAATTATATTAATAATTAATTATATTAATAACTAATTATATTAATAACGAATTATATTAATAACTAATTATATTATTAACTAATTATATTAATAACTAATTACATTAATAACCAATTATATTAATAACCAATTATATTAAAAACTAATTATATTATTAACTAATAATATTAATAAGTAATTATATTAATAACTTATTATATTAATATTTTTTTATATTAATAACTAATTATATTAGTAACTAATAACGTTAATAAAAAAAGTTATTGCAGTGATAGCCTAGTGGTTAATAATTCAGCCCCTCACAACGGGGGTGCCGGGTTCAAATCCATGGCGTGCACCTCTATACAAAAGTGCGTTTTAAATTTAAATATCACTTGCTGACAGTGAAGGAAAACATCGTGCGGAAACCTGCACAGCTTAAGATTTATTAAAATAAAATTCTAAGATGTGTGAAGTCTGCCAACCCGAACTTGGCCAGCGCGGTAGACTATGGCCTTAACCCTCTCAATATACGAGAAGACTCATATTCCAATAATGTTAATAACTCTGCATCAAATACCTACATAAACAATTCCGATTTCACAATAAACACCGATCAACAAGCAGTTCTTCAGTACGACTAAAGAGTATTATATTTCTAAAAATATTACAGTTTTATTTATGCGAAACTGGTATATTTTTTTCAATAAATACGAATTTTAAAATATCATGGATAAGGTTTCTTATAGTGACAAATATCAAATACAAGTCCGTGCCAAACATGAGGATTTCCATGGGTACGCGAATGTAAGTACTGCATTTACAACTGTAAATGACAAAATGTTATGTTCGTTGTGAACTGATACAGATCACGTAAGTTGAAATAAGATCAAGGCCCTTAATGACATAGCATAATCCTATTATCACTAATGAAAGATGAAGGTGTTCAAATGTAGGTACTCTCGACAATTTAATTTACTGTAAATCCTATTTCACCAAATCAACTGAACTTGTTATCAATAATTGGATAATCCTCTCAAGGGCATCGGTAAACGAGATAACCCTAAGACACTACGTTTACTGCTTCTGTACTCTCATAGTTTTCGTGTGTAATAGTTGAACGGTAGGTACTGCTCCGTGGTATTCCTATTGGGATTAAAGTTCGTGATAGCATGGACAATTTTGACCAAATTTCAGAGGAATTCGATAATATTTGACAATACGAGTAGTTATGTAATGATGTTAATAGGAATCGATCTAGTCACCTTTGTATGGGAATCGTGAAAACTATGAGCGATATCAAAATTAACAAATATTATGTCTTCTGCCAAAGTTCAATGACAACCAATCTCTTTAATGTACGCTCTAACTGCAATGTTCTATATAAGGTTCACTATTTGACAGTTTGTACACAATTTATCAATTTTAGTATCTTCTTCAATGAAGGATCCTATCTGCATTTGAGTAGTTTAACCTAGCTATAAAACTGTTTTGGAGTTGAGATGCGTCTCACCAAAAATTACTGGGCTTACATCGACCTTAAATCGACCTAGTGTATGTAAATTTGGCCTTACATCAATGCTCACCGACTTATTACTGCGCAAATGGCTCGTACATAATATATGGAATCCATATTTATATAAATGCACTTTGTTTGATTAATAATAAGAATTTATTGGGAAAGCGGAAATGGAAGTGAGAGACGAATATGTACCAACTGTGTTCACGCTGAGCAACATTGATTAATCGGTATAGACCAGATAATATATTTAAATTAAAATAAGTTTCTGCAGCTTTGATATACACAGATACCTAGCTAATACAACGGTAAACACTCTAGACGTAGACATACATAAGTCATACTAATTCTTATAAGTGTGGATCAAGAATCGGAAAACAAAATATCGGGTATTTTTCTAACGGGGTGATGATCAAGCAAAAGTCACAAGTCTCTGAAACTGGCGAGGGTGATACACCGTTAATGCAAGTGAGCGATGAATGTAGAAGTAGCACATCAGGTTTGTTAGGATAGGGATATTTGGTACTTTGTGCTCTCTGACTACCTAGGAAGAAACCTGGCGCGACAGTAAAATTATAACTCTCTAACCCAGTACGGATACTGAATTACTTGCATTTTATATAATAGCATACAATATCGTCGTCGGAAGCCCATTTACTTTATGTGATATCGATATCAAAATATATTTATCTTTTACTACGTTGTCATCGGAAGCTGGTTTATCTTTTACAATTTCCAGGACATTATCATAGTTGGAGACTAATTTATTCTATTCAATATCGTTGTCATTCTCGGAATCCTTATGCTGTTTAGTTAATGTGTTATATTATATATTTAAAGCTTAGACTGCAGTATTTGATATTTGATCTTACCTTACTTACGGGTCAAAAACTTCAGCGTTTATCAAACCTGTGATTAAATCTGGTAAACAAATTATTACCCTATTTATACAAGTCTTCCTTACGATCCAACAACTTCAAAATGTATTTACTTTTAAATTTGAGCTTTTTTAAGAGGTATTTACGGTACGCTGTAAAATGAGGTTCTTTAAACGAAGCTTTGTCATCGTTTTAATATTTTTATTCATGTTCGCAATTACTTCGGATTTTACCAACCAATCTAATGTAATGTTATCATTGTATAAATTAATATAATTTAAAATTTCATCATCACCATCATCAGCATCATCAGCCCATCTCAGTCCACTGCTGGATATAGTGATTTTAAACTTAATACCTATCAAATTATCTCAATTTGTTCAAGTAATGTTATTACATCGCAAACCATAACCGTCCCTTTTTCATCTAGTTTAATTTATTTGAACAAATCTTATTATAGCATGAATAAATAGATCTGATCGTAATGTGGGTTTGGTTTCCTTTGATTGGCAACAAGTATCATTTGCTTAAAGTATTTGAAATCCTAATGCTGAAATGATTTAAACAAATAGCCTTAAAAGCACTTTATTTAATTACCCTATAGATTTTTACCACGCTACATTTTGCAAGTAATTACTTCCACACAAGTTGAACACTTCATTCAATATACGGTTTTCTAAATTTTTAATTGAAATATGTAGGCATTTCATAAAATGAACGTATTACGATATTGACGTTCAAATGGACTTAAGGGCTCCTTCAGGGTTCCTTAGGGGTCTAGTACTCGCGTAGTATGGGTATTTTAACGTACGGTAGAGGAAACTCTACCGTTACCTAGTTACGAGCTAATCTGTTCTTTCTAACTTTGTGTACTAGT
>DWMG01000153.1:0-24078 GCA_018244855.1 Elbella merops
TTTACAAAATTACATGTAGTGCATTCCTTTGACAATAAAGACCTTAAAATTAAGTAACATGAAATTTTAGTTACAAACGAGCACAGCACTTTGTAAAGTGCATAAACATAAAAACAATAGTGGGTAGGTAATTATACGTAAGCTATGTATTTAAATACTTTAGTTTAGATGATAATAATTGAAGATATACATATGCATAGGTAGATATAATATAAATATATGTATATTATGAATGTAGCTATATAGATCAAATAAATATACATATTGTTATAGAACGCTAAGCGTCTATTGGGGAGCAGGGTTCAGAACCCCATACATTTTATATCTAAACACTGGTAGATCTTATAATGAAATATGTCTATAGCGTTTTCCATACTTTGAAATTCCCTTTTTAAATTATATTGCTATACACTGAACACAGATCCAGACTCTGAGTCACTACTAGAAGCTCTAAATTAGAAAAAATCAATACTGCCCGGCCCGGAATTTGAATCCAGGGCCTCCCGATAATATAATTATAATAGTTGTATTATTATATCAAGTATTTAATATAAAACATTACTGCCTCATTGGTCGAGTGGTTGCAAGCACTACTGATGATCAAGAGGTCTTGGGTTCAAATCCGGGTCAGGTATTATTGGATTTTTCTAACATAGATTTTCAAGTAGAACTTCCTGGCAATGACTCTGGGTTCTGGACCTATGGCCGGTAAATGGCAATTGGTTCACCACCTTTCTCAAGACGGAACGTAAACGAAATTGATGAAAAGTGGGGAGTGTACAACACTCCTCCGCCGATTTGTTCGGCGATTACATATGTATTTGTCCAGTCGTAATACTATAGTAATGCCACCCTGACTTCGCGGGAGTCAATAACTTATCTATCTTAGTTGAAATTAGATAAGTATAATAATTTATTGCATAACATACAGATGAAGCGTGGGAATATTACACTCTTCTAACTACCCCTTTAGGGAAATACCGGCGTGATATCAAGTTATGGTAATTTATTTAATTATACCAGGGTAATAACACGTGTATCTGATTATTATTATCTGATATTTTTCTAGGATTTTGCACATAAATTGATTCTCCACATTCCCTGAAGTATAGAAATCAACATATATTATGTATATTTGATTATGAGTAAAGCAATCTTTCCGTTAGTCCAGTCCAATATGTTTATTTGTTTGACCTTGGGATTTGTGGATGGTTAAAGTCATCAATCAAATATTTGTTTTTGTAAATATTATGAAGTTTTAAAACAAATTGTACCTCATCATCGTCAACCTTTTTATCGTTCCATTGTTGGCTCTACGGGCCTTCTCTCAGAATAATAGGGGTAAGACCATAGTCCGTCAATATGACCGGCTGTAAGACCGCATACACCATGCTGACCAAGTGAGGTTCGGCAGACTCCACACACGTTAGAAAACGTTATAGAGAACTCTAAGATATTCAGAGGTTACCTCACGGTGTTTTCCGTCTTAATTATAGCAAATGATATTTATTATAAAGAGGCGCACGCCAGGTTTTGAGTCTAGAACTCCCGGACTGGGAAGTTAAATTCTAAACCACTAGGCATATGGCATTATTGTTACTTCCTAATATCTACTAAGACTGATAAGGTAATGAGTTCTTTTTCTTTCGACCCTTTTGTCATTCCACTGTTGAAATGTAGGCCTCCTCTAATAACGAGAGGGTTAAGGCCATAGTTTGCCACGCAGGCCCACTACGTGTTGGCAGACTGGTTACAGGTTTTATCGCGTGTTTTCCTTCACGATTAGCAAGTGATATTTAAACTAAAAACGCACTTTTTGTAGAGAGGTACGCGCCAGGGATTGGAACCCAGGCCTCCTAAATTGAGATGCTGAGTTCTTAAACACTAGGCTATCATTGCCACAGAGGGGCCATAAAGAGAGTAATGAATGTAAAAGAAGCACGTCAGGATTATGAGGATAGAGATATTGGGCACAGGGCGCTCTGCCCCCTCTCGCGCCTCCCTCTAAAGGCACTGTCGCTGCTGTGTGATATTAATAAAGATGCCTATTTATTCGATTCGGTTGAAGACGGGGCGAGCGGCCAACAAGTAATAAAATAAACATTATTTTTTTCAGAGCGGGTTTATTCCAAAAAAAAATTGAAACTAGAAAAATTTAATTTCTATACTATTGCCTAAAACTCATATGATTCCTCTCGCACGTGGATTGTTATGATAAAAAGGAAAAATCGTAATTTCATCAGGGCCACGCACACGATTGTTTATGCTAGTCGAATATTTTGGCAACGCCGTGTACCTACCTATACCACTGAACTGTCGGCAATAAAAATGAAACTTTTACGACACACGTAACATGTAACAGAAATGTGCGTTGCTAAGCTTATTTCAGAAAAAGCTCATTACTTAGTTTTGTCATGTGCACGTCGTGTCTCAGTTAATCAGGAAAATCGCGTCGGTACACCACATGGTTGAAAACTCAATCTATTCTCTGGAGTTTCCAATTTTTATTGCATCATTGAAATAGTGGCAATATGCCAAGCTTATTCGATGTTTTGCCCATCATGTTCAGCATGTTTCATATTTCACCAATTTTACTAAAGGTATTAAACTCTTACTTTATATTTTTTTTTTATTTGTGCTTAAAGCTCGCTACGCCCGCCAATTTCGGAATACAAATATTATCGATGTTTGAAAATGTTGAATATATTTAATTCACAATAATTTATATGGTGTTAAAAATTTTATGTCTGAAAATATCGATTTCTTTCTTTAATCTAATCACAAATTCAATTAGGTAATGTATTAGTTGAAATAACTGATGGCCATAAAAATGGATTGAAATAAAAATTGGTCATTCCTGAGGTGTTACAAATGTCTATAGACGACGGTGACCACTTGCTTAGAGGTGGCGCGTCTGCCTCTTTGCTAGGTTTAATATAAAAAAAAGAATTATGTAGGGTACCTATTAAGTCTTATAATGAGATAAAAAAATATTTTTAATTTAGCCAATATGTCATCATCTTGGTCACCCTCTAGATGACCACTGCTGGATATAAGCCTCCCCTAATCGTTGCCACTCCTGGTCTTGGGCCCTCCGAATACAGCAGCTTTCCGCTGTCTTCTTCAAGTCGTCAGACTATCTGATAGGAGGGCGACCTACGCTCCTTTTACCGAGACGTGGTCGCCACTCGATGTCCTTTCTTCAATACTCACTCTGGCGACTCTCACTCTGGTGGTCACTCAAGCGATGTTGCGTGTCCATCGCCACTTCAATTTACTAATTTTGCGAGCTATGTCGGAGAGCAAAATGTTTATCACAATTATTAGTCGAATATCTACTCTGTCACAATAACCTAGATCATACATTACATCTAATTAAAGGCCGAGTAATACGGATTATAAAGGTGTGAATTTACTGCGCCCATAGCGGCTAATTGATTAGTTTTTTGCATTAGCCTAATGGATAGTTTGGCGGCAGTAAACGGTAGCACCCTGTATGTTTTACGATTCTCATGTGATTATTCGTTATACATATAAAACGCTTACACGTATATAATCTGTAATAACTTCCATAGTCCAGTCGAAATGTCGGCATCGAACGGTCAGCGTGTGAGTTTTGTTTACTTTTCGTTTCGCCAGTCGAAGTGTTTTTGCCCTGATCGTCATGAATAAAAGGGAAATTGTAAAGAAATTTCAACTACGCGTCGTATGTATCTTTATTCTATATATTTTAATAAGTTGAAAATGTACGTAAAATCTAAATATCTACTTAGTATTCTTAGCGTTTGCAATGGATGTACCAAAGTGATATATTCGTATATTTGTTTATACTTATGATGACTGAAAAATTTTATGGAACGTTTAGATCTCCCTAAATTTAAACATTTAATTTAATAGCAGTTTAATTTCAAAATATCACATTAAAACATTTTTCCTTATTTAAAATAAAAAGCACTTTTTTCCTTATATGACGATTTCTACAATTTAACACCTACAGCACGTCGCTATAAGGAACTTCGTTCCAAAAATAATATATCTAACTAGTCTCATAGGTCAGCGTCCCAGTACATGCTGACAAAGATAATATTTATTGCCTTCCTTGACGGTCTTGCCATTACTCATATACACCGATTTGCAGTTCACCTGACATGAACGAATATTTAAACCTCTCACCAGAAGGTCCCGTGTTTTATCCGATTCATACCCAGTTAACTCGCCGCCACTGCACATCCATAGTTAATAATATTATGCTTGTGCTATTAAATCAAAATATAATCAAATATTAAAGAAGGCTAACGATGCCTCCTTTTCTTTCAAATTGTCATTCATATAGTCCCTGCCGTCGCGTTCCTTCTGTGAATCGGCACGATGTCGATGCATGCTCCCACACATAGCTCTCTAAGTAACTTAGGGTTTTTGTGAATTCAAAGAGTACTACTGTAATCGGTATTTCTGCTTGAAGTAAGTCCGATTGTCTTGTTCATATTCTCGTAAAAACATTAGTCTCCCTCAATCTTAGGAGACATTTAAAAAGCAAGTGTGCGAATCGGCGACTACTTCGAGTATTATTCTGTAGGCTTGATCATCACTGACCCAGCCCCCTGGTATACTCACTTGAGGTTAAGTGAGACATAATCAAATGCTCCACTTTCAATTGAAAATTATCAATAAAGAGAAATTCACGAAAATTACGTAACGTTAAGTGAAACGAATATAACAACACCATGCAAAGTGAAATTGAATTGTTTCTTCTTTTTTGAAAGGCATCATTTCCTTGAATATGTTAAATCGTTATTACAGTACTTAAATACAGACCAATAATTAAGTCATGCACGTTTTATTTAAAAATTAATTCGTTCTAAAATTTAAAAATAAAATAAGCCAGCCGTTTCAGAAACAAGATTCATCGATGTAGGTGTGATTTAGATTATATTTAACAATGATTCAAATATTATTTCCAGTGTTTATAGCATCTCACCACAACTGTAGGCGTCTTTTGTTATAGGCATGACGACGTAAAAATTAATATCGGAATATTTACGGAAACGCAACTCTATCACAATATACTGTCTTATATTATTCCTTTCTTTTTTTTTCAGGACGAAAATCGTTCACTAGTTGAAAGATTAATAAAATATAAGGCTAAGGATGCAGACAAGATGAATGAAGAAAACGAACACTTCCTCAAGTAAGATATGAGTATATGAATATTTCCATGTAGAGGTGAATGTTGTGTGAATGTTGTTTAGTTTGAAATTTTTGAAGTACACATTATTATGTATATATTTTGTGGCCATGATAATAATGTATTAATCAACATTGGAAAATATGGGCATGTTTGTTTTTTTCCAAACTTATTGTGTTGCTTACGGCTAGTTATATTGTAATATTATTTTAAAATATTACTCAAATCAAACGTATGTTACCATAATTGGTTTACGCTACACTTGTAAAAAGTACTCAACTATACACCTAGTGCCACACTGAAGCAAAGGGGTATATTGGTATGATTAGAAATTAGTATGCTTTTACAATTACAACGAGCTTGAACCCTACGCCCCGGCGACGTTTCACTGCTGCGGCTGCCACTAAACTAGTGCTTGAAATGCTGTGTTTTGTTTAAGAAAATAGCAGCAGAATATTAACAAAGCTACGACAACAAAAGTTGCCTACTACTCTGTGCTCGAACATGGGATATCTCTAGTTCTATTTAATCTTGGATGCAGATGTTTATCTATTGCAATATCAGCTGCTCCTGTATATTTAGTATATTATCTAAATAAGTTTATCGATTCACACTCTTTGATAATCATCAATAAATAGTGCTACACAGCGTAGTATGAAGTTTACCAGTTCTTCAATATTATTTAATCAAAATTAAATTAAATTTCCTGTAAACTAATTAATTACTCCTTGTGGTTACCACTTTATTAATTTGTTTTCGTTTATAACTGACATATGTACACATATGTTTGACGTGATATCATAGATAAAAAGTTTTTGCCGTGGTAAGTATTTCATTGGACCGGGCTACATTTGACACGCCATTTAGAGAGCTTGCATAAGTATATATGATTTTTGTTTGCTTTTTTTGTTTAATTTCTTCAACAGGTCAAGCAACCCTACCGCGTTTTTCATCAACACGATTGGTAGAGTTAGTTTTGGGTGAGTTTGACATAATGTGAATGAGGATGTGGTGGTTTGAAGGCATTGTGGCGTTATTGAAGTTAAAACATTATCTTTTCATTACGAACAGTCCATATATGTCTTAACTGCACTCTGAAACTGGCTCATTTTTCGATCTCTTTGCATTTTCTTCTTTTGTTATATCATTACGGGAAAATAATATTTGTAATTTGATGGATAATTATGTTTCATTTTATATTTTGTTGTATCGTTAATTATTGTTAGTATTTACGGGATTTTTTCGCAATGTATTTTATGTAATGTCCGCTTTACTTTTGAACATTGCCTTGTCAACTCTTGTATAAAGGAGACGTTTCAAAATAGTATCGCTTGCGCCTCGCACATGATGTAGACAAATAGTCGCCATTAGGTATTACTTACAAACCACTAATTGTAACACTCAATGTTAATACGACAATATACTTGATTCCACTTGAAAGGCTATTACCATTTTGACGTTTGGATGGTTGTCAATGCTGTCATACTATTGTGATATTTATCCATGGTGGATGCAATTGGCATAATAAAATAATCCACATACGTGAAAATATAATTACAATATTATGTGGAAATACAAGCAAATTAAATACTAAGTAAACGAATCCAAACCATGTACAAATTTCGACAGTCAAATAGTAAAATGCTGGTATAACAGATATGGTTTAAGACCCTGTCCAAAAACAATGTCCTGTATCTGTATCTCACTATAGTTGTGGAGAAGGCTGAATACGTAACGATTCACGAAGACAGTTGCAATAGCAGTTTAAGTTTTATTTTTGTAACTAAATTCTATATTTATAATATATGTCTTATATGTTCCATGTTTTTATACTTTTATTATCCACGTATGTTTCATTTCTAATATACCAACTTAAATATCTGACACAAGCAACTTTAACGGCGATACCGCTATTTAGTTGTCACAAAAGGAACTTAATCAACCGCTTTTCCATTAAGTAGTTACGACTAAAAAACCTCAAATGAAATATGTTCAAAAATATTAGGGTTTACTCATTAAATCAATGTATGGAACCGTATACGAGGTGCGAGCTGAAAATGAAACGTCTCAATTACAATGTACTGTGGTCTTCCAAAATATGAAATTTATTAAGAAGCTGATACAAAGTGTATCTTGTGACAATATGTATGTAAGTGTATAGTCTAAAACAGATTATATATTAGAAGAATTGTTACGGCTACTGAATGTCATGTAAACTGAAAATAACTTGATGAATAACATTTTTAGGATTTTTGGTTATCATTTTAAGGAATTCACTTAAGTGTGTTGGATTGGATTTTTACTAAAATGTTAATAAACTATAATTAAATGAAAATTCGTGTCGGTTATTTTGTGCTAATTTTTTTATCTTTATGTGTACATGAATAGTGAAAAACATTACTTTTGATAAATATTACATGTGAACAGGGTACATTAAAAGTTTTCATACTATCTATCATTTATATACTGAGCACTATGTCGGCATTGCCAGTGTAAAAGTATCTGACATATAATGTAAACAAGTTGTCATGTTTCTCAAGTCACACTGTTTTCATCATTTCAGTATTAACTGCATTAATAACGCCATGCTTCAGTAATAAGCACTACATGAAATTAAGTATTATTTCTTTTTGAAATTATATGGTTGCAAATATCCACAATTTATTATCTGCATGATTGTTTTTTTTGGCATGGTTGCATGCGTTTCGGCACCGTTTATGATTTTATTTAAATTATGATAAAGGCATATTTTGAAATAATTGGTGGGATGTAATTTTTTAATTTATATGTAAGTAATGTAATAAAAATTGTAATGTCAAAAATGAGCATGGTCGTTATAAGTACATGATAACTTCGGATAAGTTACAAGCTAATAGCAAGAGGCCATTACTTCATGTACATAGCGCTTACACGGAGGAGCTTCCAGAGAGGGAGACGACGCGAGCAATTTATTGATACTTATAATGAAATAGTACGAAATAACGAATGGATCGTTTTATTTTCAGAAAAAAGAGTGACAAGGTTCGCAAGGAACTAGAGGAAGCGGCACGGGAGAGTGGAAGCAGGAGTAGTGGCAGCTCCTCGGAAGATAAAATCATAGACTCCATGCCGTACTATGCAACTGCGTTGCCTAACAAAGTTGCTCTAAGATTTGTAAGTGTGAAATATTATCTACCTGGGGTCCGTGAAGGCTGGAACTTTCGACCTATTCCTTAATAGTGAACTTTCTTATCGTTACATTTATAGTAATGGCATATAATTGTATAAGTTACCCCTTGGCGGTTCGCGTAATCTTCCATTTTTTGTAGTTAAAGTAATGTATACAAACTTTTAATGAAGTAAATTACCCAGAACCATTTGATCAGCTATCGCGCTTGCAACCACTCGACCAACGAGGCAGTCATCATATAAAATCATCATCATTGAAAAATATTGTAATTAAAACTACTATCTCTAAAATAAAAAAATTGTACGCACGATCCACTAGTTACATTTAAGTCCCATGGAAAAGGTGGTGAGCCTATTGCCATACACCGGGCACAGACACAGACTCTGAGTCACTATAAAAATTCAAAATTAGAAAAATCCAATCGTGATAGCCTAGTGGTTAAGAATTCAGCCCCTCACTCCGGGGGTGGGTTCAAATCCATGGCGCGCACCTCTTTAGAAAAGTGCGTTTTAAATTTAAATATCACTTACTAACGGTGAAGAAGATCGTGAAGAAACCTACACACCTTACAATTAAAAAAAAATAATTTCTAAGGTGTGTGAAGTCTGCCAACCCGCACTTGGCCAGCGTGGTAGACTATGGCCTTAACCCTCTCAATATGAGAGGAGACCCGTATTCCAACAGTGGAATTGTAATGGTTTGAAAAAAAAAACAATTTTTTTTAAGAGTGTAAATTCTTTAGTAGTATGGTGTTGTATTACATAGTGGTAATATCTTTGTGCAGTTTCATTTGAAAATTTAATTTTAATTAATTTGGATATAACATATGTATATATCGTTTTTATCTGTGACTACATTTGTTATGAATAATAGTTTTTTATATGAGTGTGTGAATAATGAAAACCGCGCGGACTCCCAAAGAGAGTGCCACTCCACTGTTGATATCCAGCCTCCTGTGCAAATATTTGCTGGCTTGTTGGCAATTACTGTTGTGGTAAGTCTTTTGTAATGGTTGCCAGTAAGAGAAACATTATTATGCGAAGTTTCTTAATAATGGTTGCTCGTGACGTGTCTGTGTGTTAGAATTAGCCGTACGTGTATATATTTTTGTATATACACACTCGCAGAATTTCTTCTTGATTTGGTGAACTTAAGTAGGATCTTTACTTACGTATGTTTTTCTCATGAAGAAGTAGTTCTGTAATTTCGGGATAGCACGACAATTTTTTTTGGAATATTCCAGAGACCCTCGGATCCACCCGAGGTACTTCTTTATAACGAAAAACATACGTAGGTTTAGCCGGTACATAAATTAATCTTATCTTAACAAGAATCTACGGTTATAAAAACTAATTACTCGTACAATAAATTTTATCTTGTTCGTTCGTTTTTATAGCTTCAATTGATAACCAGGAAGAGTAACGCTTGACTTTAATTATCATGTATAGAGTCATCAAACTAAATGAAGCTTTTTTTTGTGATTTTAATTAATATATAATAATATCATATTTGTGTAAGCAAATAATAATTAGGTTTAACTGACGATCAGATAGCTTTTTAATTCTTAATTGGATATTAAGTCATGCGGCCGGGAGGCTTACACGAGTCCGTGATCACTAGCGATAACGTTTTGGAAAGTCTCACACTGACAGTTGCTCGCAACTTGCCAAAGTCCGAGCTTTCGTAAGCAGATGATATGCAATGGTACAGTTATGCCTGTGAAGTTTAAATTTAAAACAGAGATAACTGTTGCGAAACAACACATAAACAAACAGCCTTCAGAAGGCTGCCGCCTTGAGTCTTCAGAATCAAGTCGTACCTAAATAAAAAATTGTTGCACAAACAATCTCTAAGGCATGTGAAATCTGCCAACCGGCACTTGACCAGTGTTGCTGATTATAGCCCTCTCCTATGAGCAGAGACTGTTCCAACAGAGGAACTTACCTTAACCCTCTTCTATGAGCAGAGACTGTTCCAACAGAGGAATGATAATAGGGTCGGAAAAAAACACTTTTTACCTGTGGCGGTTAAAGATGCATACAGAACTGAAGGTGAAGTATGTTTAATAGATAATAGGTAGCCCCATGTAGAGCATGCCACGCCATGGCCCTGCAGTCTGCAATGCGCTTATCGATTCTGGTTCAGGGTAACGGTTATGGCTTTTGCACACGCGAAGTACTGCATACTTAATGGCATAGCGAACTCCTGGTTTCGGGAGGCATGGTACTTATGGAATAATTAAAAACGAATTGTCGTGTTCCATGTACAATAATAATATTTTAGGACATCTCCACACTCGGCCATCTGATCCCAAAGTAAGTATCAAGAGAGCTTAGGTTCTACTCGCAGTAACCAAACGGCTGATAAACTACATATATGCATATAAACATACTCGTATACCTATATGAATATATGTTACCATTAAATAACATTAGAAAATTACTTTATTCTTTCAAACGTGGAAGAAAATGTCATAGTGATAAATACTATTATATGGCTGCTATAAGGGGAAATCAGCGTCAATATCAACAGTTTTTAGTATAACACCATGGGAACGGGTCATTTTACTGGAGTGAAAAGTATCTTAATGAATAAGTTGGGTAATAATAGTTATCTATCATGTTAACAATTCCCATAAAACTAGTTTCCACGTAGTTTCAGTTCGAACGAATTTTCACTTTTTCTATAGAAGTCATTATTTGACTTTAATTGTCATTACATATTTACTATATAATTCTGTTTAAATCGGCCAATTACTTCAGTCAAATGGACGAATAAATAGATATATCTTACTGAAAACAATATAATAAGTCTTGTGCCTGGAAACATGCGTAACACCAAACAATTATAAGATATTTGAAAAACTATTTCATATACAAGTTGTATTTCTGTTACCGTTTTTCTATATAGTTATATAAATATTGTGTTGTTAACAGGAAGTACTGCTTAGTATTAGATTGTGTTACTAAATGGCCTAATTTACACCCAGATTCAAACATATAAAAATATCATGAAATGGATACGTTCCAGCTAATTTTAAAGATGTTTAGTTTGTTAAAAACCAAGCTAAGAGATTCATTTTCAAAATGTTTATATTTCAAAAGCTGTCTACATGAAGTTTTTTTATATGAAAGGAATAAAAGAAAAACTATTCAGAGACTGAACAAGAAGACAAAGTGAGCGAGGCTTATTATGTTGGGGGTGCTAGGGTTGAGAGATGTTATCATCCACTTTCAGGACATTATAAGATGACCACAATGGGTAGGACATTTGGCTACAGATGGTAGACCTGGGATATAGATGGTGTAATAGACCATATCATTCTCACGAATCCTTTTAGTAACCCACCGTTGGACACAGGTTTCCTCTTAGGATGAAAAGGAGAGTGACATGGCAGCGCTGGTCAAATGCTGTTTGAATTAGTGGACTGAAATGCATTGTATAAAATTCTAAAATCTGACAAATGACATATAATTGCAACCTGCAACCTTGCAGTGCAACCTACACGAGCTTGCACTGTTATGGGTATGTTTGGATTTTGCCTGCGGGATAGCTACCAACACTACGAGATTTGGCAAAAAAATAATTTACCCTCCTGAATACAGGTGTAACAAAATTAGGTATGTAATGTATATAAATTAGGTATATATTTTATAACTATCTGGCAACCCTAATTATGCCACGAAGAGGATCGGCCTTGGAAGAAATACGGGTCGCCGCAAGCGCGGTGGTTTAAACATATCCATTTACATATATTTTCAGAATATACTCGTCTTTAGAATCTTGCAGTGCAGGAATATCGGTCAGAAATTTGGAGAGGCAGTAGCACTAATATTTGGGTTGCGATTTAGTGCTTTTAACTTACATATTGGACTGGGAGGAAATAGGATTACATTCCTGTTTCGGCTTGGGTATAAGACTCAATTTAATATGAAATGATCTGGAATAAACAAACATTTGCTAAACGGCGTGTCGCCGGTGTTGAATTTATATGATATTTTCAATTTACACTCATATATCATACATTGATTTGAAAATAAACCTGATTAATTGGATTTTTCTTAGTATTTTGTTTATTATATTGTACGAATTTTCAACCATCGGTCATCTAGGTGGACTACTGAGTCCAACTATTGCCTCACTAGTAAATAACCCTATTGGTTAGATTTCATCAGCATAAGTTTCTTTGGTGGAATAGTATTCATCGATTTAAGGAGTTGATATCGATTTCAAATAATGATATGACACCGATGATACATTAATGTGATAATAGTGATCACATGAACGAATTTAAATGATGGTGTAATGTGACCTCCCTGATTTCATCATTATCATCAACCTATCTCAGTCTACTGCTGGACATAGACCTCCCCCAATTAGCGCCATCGCGCCCTGTCCTCGACTTGTTGCATCTAGCATCTGCCTGCAGCCTTTCGCAGATCGTCATCCCATCGGGCTGGACATAGGAGATGGTAAATGATTGGAATGCACAACATCTGCTGCTAGGGTCGCCTTCATAATCATCATCATGACTTCTTTATTTTTCCAATATTGGTAAGAACTAGACCTCTCAATATGAATACGTTTAATTTTATTCATATTAAAATTATAGACTCTCGTTTGACTATTGTAAAAGGCGTATTTTTATTTTCCACGAGCTCGTCTCACTCGCCAGAAGTGTGCGGATGCGTTTCTATCCCGAGGACTTACCTCATTATGAAGTACCTCTTTCAAAAGTAATTATTCATGCATTTTACCTTTCAAAGAGTGTGGCTTCTCCTGAGTTTGAGGTCAATTGTAGGTGGATACATGTGAATTTCTGACGTCGTTTTGACCTACTTTCTGAGGACTATACGAAATCCTCAAAGCTATTTTTTTCATGTTATAAAAGTGGTATATAAGTATATAGAACACATGATACAAATAGGAAATTATAATCCTTTATCCACATGTGCGTCATGCCACACTTGGAAGGTCTTTTCCCTTAATTTTTTTTCTACATCGTCTAAAATGGCATCACACCTGTATTTTCACGATGAGGTAGGCCTGTAGGAGGGAGATAGAGGACTATATTACACTCTCATATTTCACCAGTTATACGGTCCTTCATGAAATACGATAAGGGATAAGCATATTGAAAAACGTCTTAGAAAATATACGTATATGTACATATATTATGAATATTCGTACCATTTTTACGTGGATGTAACACAACGAATCATGTACTGAATATTTGGGATGTGATGTGTTGTCAGTTCGCATGCCAGCTGAGTAATTGGAAGTGGCGACGATAGCGACATGCTCGCGGTATAATATCGTTTCAATGTTCGCAGTCACGTTCCGTGAATCTTGTTCAATTTGACGTACACTGAAATGATTTTATCAAATCTAAGACGCAACTCCACACCCACGAACAATTTACGATTAGTTAAGATTCGTATGTTATAATAAAAACCACTTTCAGATGCTATGGGCCACCGTGCTGGGGCTACGTTTTTTCATTATGCGTTTACAGTAGGTTCTAGGATTTTCTTAAGGCCTGTTTTCTTTTTTCAGGTAAGTAAATCTTCAAGTACGTCTTATTCCTCGCAGCACTGTTTTGCTGTATATTCGCTGTTCAGTAAGTATTTTATTTTTTATTAAGTCCCTTCAGAACTCAGAGAATTCCTCAAAATGATACAATTACATAACGAATATTCTATTTTTATGCCTTAAGGGTTCTCTTAAACTTCCCAAGATTTCTCTTCATCGGGACATTCATGAAGCTTTTCATTATTTAATAGCTACTTAATGTCGCTGTGAGGAATCGCCATAAAACCGTCCGACTCATGAATGAAAGTTGAATTTTCTGTATGCTAGCTTTAGAGACTGTTAATCCTGTGTCTGAAGATATACGAATTACTTAGCCTTATATAAAAGCTGTACAACTTACCTAAAAATTCTATTTTCAAATTCAATTCCCAAATCTAATTTTGCTTCCTATGATTTGAGATACAGACGAAGGACATGAACCGAGTGGAAGTAAATAATTTTTCTCCGTACATCTGTACATATTTAAAGGGTTGCAAATTAAAACTATCTACAAAATGTAATATTTCGGGAGCACTCAAACAAGAATTGTTGAAAGAGAAAATAGGGTTCAGTGTAATATCCCTAGAGTGCGTCAGCTAACAGTCGATTTATATACGAGTATATTCATGTTTTCAATTCTAAGGTCTAGAATTATGTGTCCCTACCGACAGACTTGCTACAGTCAAATAACTTAGGCCCAATTGACGACGTTCTTTTGAAACAAAGAGTGGAAAAAATAACCATCAAATAATTCTTCAATGTGTTGTTTATTTCAGAGTTAAAAAAGGCCTCGATTTCAAAACAAATATTAACTATGAATTATAGCAAAAATTACAGCATTCAGAGGTAATGTGGATATTCTGCGAATAGGGCTTTTATTATGATGTGTGATGACATACAATATGCTCCACCCTTCTACAAACAGAGGGCACATGTGCAGCCCAACAATATAAAAGGAAACACCAATATAGACAGAATTATTAATAAAAGTACGTATTTCGCTCCGGCACGCCATGAAAAGTTATAAATAATAAATTTATTATTTTGCATGAAAATACAATTTCGAAGTGGGAAGACTATTGTTGTGTAACTTTCTTTAGTTTTTTATTTTTCTTTTTTATATTTCAACTCAAATATTTTCAAGGCAAAGGAAGTTTGGGAAATTATTATTAGTTTTAAAAATCGTTTTAATGAGCATGAGACGGTTCTAAATAATATTTTCGACAAACCGTTGTCCTATTTTTCTAAAGGCTAAATATATTAAACAAACAAACTTCTGAATACATAAAACATATTTTTATCTCTAGGTATGGCGGGAGAATATTTAGTTTTATTTCTTTGAACTGAACTAAAATCAGAAGAGACCCTACGTTGTGATTCCACATTGAATCTTTTAGGAATTATCTTCTTGAACTTCTGGAAACACTAGAGTAACTAATCCATATTATGTGGAAGTTATTGTCTTGTTGAATTGAAATTGGTGAGTGTACGTACGTGAACGTGCACTTTTTCTAACACGGGCAGTACTATAAATAGAATTTCGCTGACACCCTTGATCCGAAGCACCCGAAATAGACGCCTTCGACCAAAATGTGTCTCGAGTTTTCCTCGCAACTGGATACATGAGTAACAGAAGAACGTGAACATAAAATAGTTATGTATCTACTACATACGTGGTAGCGTTTATCTCGTTATCGCTTTGTAAGTAGAACAACTTTTTGTATGTCTGTTGTATTTTGCTATTTATGTGTAAAATTTGCATAGATAACCTTCTTCGAGCCCAACCACAGTTGTGATATTTTCCCAATATTAAACTTTTTCAGCCACATGTATTTTTTATTTATTCATTCATTAAAGAAATTGTATGTAATGTAGGCTGTATGTTTTCAACAGTATATCATTCAAAATCAGATATACATATTTGTCTCTATTTAACAGCAGCGTGGGGCGTTTTCATTCGCAGCGCATTTGCATAGCCCCTTCTGCAGTTGATGTATTTATACCGACATAAACCGATCAACCGCACGTTGCTGGTGTGCCGATATATTGCATTTGTCTTGCCACATCTCCATATCAAGTCCTGCAGTACTTGAATCTGCTAACGTGTTTAGATAAAGTATGTTAGAAGCATATTGTTCAGTGTTATCTACTAAGTACCAAACACTAACTATGAGTTGTGTAAGACAAAAGTTATATTTGTACATTAACCACGAAGACAGCCTGAATCTGCTAGATTCGGAAGGCCCAGGACCGAAAAGACTGGCGTCAATTATGGGAGGCCTATGTCCATGTCTATGTAAAAGGTTCCAACCATCATCTCAGGAGCCCAAGCCAACCTCACTTGCACGGGGTGCACCCTGCTATAACAGACGAGGCTCTAGCGATCGGCTGATTGCGGTATAGCGCAGCCTAAACAGGCACGGCTAAATGCTCTGGTCGCCGACGGGCAGCAGCGGTGCAAAAAGCTGTGCGCTGCGATCTCCAACCCGCATGCCCAGCGTGGAGATTACGGGCATAAACCCCCTTTTGGGGATGCCTATGTCCAACAGTGGACTGAGATAGGCTGATGATGATGATGTCCAGCAGTTGACATCTAGAGACTGACGATGATCATGATGAGAACCACGAAGATATGGTATTCATTGTTATTTCATCATCGACCACTTATCACTCTACATTTGTTTTAGGGTCTTCTATGAGAACGTGAGAAGAGTCGGGGAGTAGTGTCTTCGATCTGAGAAAAGATCTGTGGCATGAAGAACAATTGAATGGATAAATTCAATGAAGCCAACAATCTCATTACCGCATTCACAAAATATTTGCTAACGATGTTGTCCTCTAACAAATTGACGCTGACCACAAAATCAATCTTTCTTTTCCAATCTTATCTCCGAAACTACCGGGTTCATTATTTACGACATTATTACTGCGCCGAGTCCTGTAATTAAGTTGAGTTTGTAATTAATGGCGGCGGGAACGAGCGCTCCTATACTTCTATCTATTCCGTAGATTTGAAATTATCTACTGGTCCCTTCCAATTTTGTCGTGCTGGCGCATAAAATAAAGTAATTTCAATTCAAGCCACGCCGTAAACGTCTCGTACTTTTGTAAAATCTTATGTTTTTTTCAGCAGTACCTATTGCGTAAGTTTCGTGAACTTTCTAGAGTTAGCTGTATTTTTTCATTTAACTTTTCTTTTGCTCTTAAAGTAATGTCAAACTTTAAATATTTACGCTACTTTCACGTCTAGCTCACGCCTTAAAATCTCTATGAATTTGGAATTCGATATTGTACGAGTAAGAGGCTTGTTATTTTCTTTAAAAATATAAATACGATTCACCCACGTGAATACTTGATACATTTTTGGTACTTTTTCCTCCTCTTATTATTATCTCCAGTTCTGTCATCGGGTTATTCCATTATTCTATAAATATAATAGGTATTTACGTTCCACATCTCTATATATCTGCTTTTAAAACTTAATCACGTGGGTATGTAAGGAAAATGTTCTCTGCTACCACCTGTTGTACAATGTATCATGTGCAATATTTCAATGTTTTTATTCAGACGTACAATGTATTATTATTAAGTGGTCATATTGATATAATTAACTGAAGTAAAGAAAAGTGAAAACTATGAAAACTGTAAGTGCCTTGTTTTATAAAGTGATATGCAATATACCTAATCGTTACTTAAATTATTTTCAAAATGGGTTCAATTATCTCGGAGAATACCAAAGATGAAAAAAGTAGAAAAACATACACACAACATATAAGTTACCTACGTCAAAACTTTTTAACTAATAATAGTTTGCAGACACTTTCAGAGCAGTAATTTTAAATTTAATAAGGAATTATGTATTATATGTTTGCATTTTAAAGAGAATTCGAACATTATTCATAGAGGAACGTGCCTTGGAAAGCGATTTTGTCGCTGTATCGACGTGCCACTCACACGGGATCCACGTTTGATATATTATATGATAATGTTTTGATTCCGCGTTACGGGAGTCGTATCAGAATATTATGAATAATCCTACCTGAATGTACTCGGAGCATTCCATTCGTAAGTATGTATGTTTGAAGATCTTCCTTCAATATGGAGAGTGTTTAATTTTACATAGGTAGTATGGTATTTTGATCAGACGAGAGAGTAGCATTTTTCAATGGTTGAAAATATACTACGCAATATATATTATTGTATTTAGTATATTTAATGATACGAGATCACAGAAAGTTATTAATAAGATTGAGTTAGGAAAGAAAAGAGCAATATCAAAGCAAAACAGCTGGGTCCTGTTATAATTATCCTGCATCTCGCCAAGTTGTCTAAAGCCGGAAAACCTATTGGTCGGAAAGGCGTTTGAGACGAAGCTGCTGGCCACAAGTGAATCGAAAACGAATTCAGTATTAAGCTTTTACGGATAACAAAAAATTAATACATACACGTAGGTTTACCACAACCGGGTCGCTGATGATGATGGTGTCATCATCAAAACATCACCCTAGAAAAATAGTAGATATATTTGTGAATAGTGAAATTGAGGTCACAAACTTCTGTGTACAATATTCGGGATATGTACGGAGTGTAGCGCTTTGAAGTAGCAAGAGCCACTGCGTACCAGATGGGATGAAGCGATGACGGGGAGCTTTTGAATTTGATTTTTTCAAATTTTTTTCAATGCAAACACGTATTGAGATGAGTGTTGATTGGATTAATCGACTCTGTTCGCAAATTGGTTTATAAATCGAAGGGTTTTGTACGGATTATCAATAATTTGTTATTTGTTTTCTGTTTTGAATATTGACGTTTCGAAAGCGACACGATCGAATAAATCGTTGACACTTTTCTCACGGCAATATCGAGAACACTTCTCTACAAACGTGTAGTTTGAGTTATTGTTTTGAAATATTTAATTCTTTCTTATCCTGTAATAAAGTCTAAATTATTCTTAATATTCTATCGTTACGCTAAATTGATCATTGGGTAGGAAGAGAGTACCTAATCTCAAATGCATCACATATAAGACATAACATTTTAATAATGACATGATTTAAAAATTAATAAATAATTAATGAAATGCGTTATTTATAATGAATTAAATTGATACAGCGGTCATAGATTTGCAGGCGAATTTTTGACACCAACGATATCAACAATTCCATAATATCAGTTAAAATATTTCTGGAAATATTGATAAATGACATGAACGTCTTTAAGCAATAACATTTCGTGTAAATTATGTATAATGCCGCATATACTATATAAATATCTTTCACTTTCATTCGCTTTCACGAAAGGTCCTTTTTTCTATTTCATTTTTTCCTATTTTAAACGGCATGATTAATTTAATTAAGATAATGGGTAGCTTTTTCCGTATTTTTTTTTCTCTTTTGAAAATGTGTAAAAAGTATAATTTAGAAACTTAATAAGAGAACAGTTTAATTATTTTAATGGAATAGGTTTCATTGTAGAGTTTTTAAATCGGCACAGACGGAGCTTTAAATATATGTTAATGTACCGTGATATAATACACTATAATTAACTACCATAGACCGTAGATTTGCTATGCTATAATATATCTTTGCGGTTATTACTACACAATACAGTCTTGTTATACAGAGATATGTCCTTACTGTATCTCTTCACATATTTTAACGACAAAAATGAAATATATTTTTTAGCTATGTACATGTGTGGTCACTAGAGCGTTACTATAGAAAATGTATTGTAATATATGTCTTGCTATAATTTGAGTAAATATACATATAGCTCCCTCTGTGACGACCTTTAGAGTGTTGTGTTTAAATAAGTGGAGCGAAAAATTCTGTATTACACAAACACATACCTTACATCCGAAAATTTTAATACCTGGTCGTAATGAAGGTTGGCTCCTTACGTTACTTCAGGACACGTTCGACACGAAGCTTTATTAAAATTCTTTTTGCGATATAACTCTCATATTTTTGTTGGTAGGTTTTGTTTTATACAAATGTTTATTTTTTGCGGATAATTCCTCGCATTATCCCGGTTTTGGTTTGATCTTATTAAAGCGTACCTACTCGTATAATATGATTTTATTTGTTTATCTGCTATATATCGCCAATATTACAGTTACAGTATCTCATAATGGTTGGTCGATTAAAATTACATTGAGTTGGGATTGGTATTCGGTGTATGGCAATAGGCTTACCAATGAGTAGTACGATGTAACTAGAGAAACATCGGAGTAATATATTCCACTGCTCACCTCTTCAAAGAAAAAACCTCCATAACAACATTTTATAATATAAAGCTAACGTCGTATATTTAGAAAATCAGTACCTAAAAATGTTGGACCAAATCATCAAATCGTTGGTCGTGTTAGTTTTACACGAATCAGCTCAGCGTGACCACCAAATTGAACTTCTTAGCCAAATTATTTTTAACTCTATTCCCATGACAGAAGGTACATTTTGCGATTGCTCAACTCGAACGTTTGGTCCCTGTAATTAAGTTGTCCTTCTAATTACTGGCTGGGAGCGAGTGAACGAGTGAACGAACGAATCCTATACACTATTACCCTTTGTACAGATGTTTGTAATTATTTCTGTAGCCTGGCGCCAACAAAAAACCTTTCAGACCATCCTTTGACAAGATTCTTTAGTCGTATTTCACTGGAATATCGATTTACATTTCAGGTACAATCTTTTAAAACATTCCTGTGCCTTTGTTATAAAAAGGCAAAATGATTCCGCTATTTGTTATGTTGGTAAATCTAAAAGTTATGTTTGCCACAGAGTTCTATTGCCTTCCGTTAACAATATTTCGGTACACAAAGCATGTATAAAGAAATCTATAGGCAATCTTGAAGGTCTTGATCATGTGTTTCTTACTGAGGTTCCTCAAGGAACATTAAATGGCTCACAAATTCTTATGTATAGGTATATTATTTGTGTATCTATACAATTAATAATAATTATCCTACGATTCATCAGTTTTATTTCTTATGTATTTTGGGTAAGACTCTAACAACATTTATTAAAAGAGAAACGTGCTTGGACAACTGAATCCGAAAGTATCCTTAATAAAATCGTGTCCGTGTTTCATGTTACTCATAGAGATTTACAAATATTTATGAGCATAAGCTTCGAATTATAAACCCATAATCGTTTATACTTAGTTATTTGAGAGTTATAAATTTTTGAGTTATGGATTTTTTGTTTTACAACGATTGGAATCGACTTAACATGTTCTGTTTTCAAACCGGCATGTTTTACGAATGTTGTTCACAGCCAACTTTGCTTCTGTATCTCTTATGCGGCATGCAAAAAGGGGCTTTTGTGTAGAATTTTATAATTACATATATGTCGATAGATTGTATATGTAGCTTATATTGAACAATGAATAAAACATTATTAGGCTCTTTTTATATAGCATCACGAGTACGCCGTTTGCTCCGTCGACACCAACTTTAACAATGTTCTCGTTGAAGTTATCGCCGCCAGCTCCTTCGGGAGCAATAAAATTTAAAGTTACGAGTTTCCTAGGCGTTAAACTTCAGAAAATTTCAACTTGCGCGACAAGCCTTCGACGCTGAAATTTCACTGTCAACAAAATATCTTCCGTAGAATAAAATATTGTATATATCATATTTTTACTCTTACTTACCTTTACCTTTACTTTACCTTCTTTACTTTATTGTATTTAGGGTATATTTGGCTAGTTCTCTTTTGAATTGTGTTTTTAATTATCACCCGGTCTTTTTTATATAATTTTAATTTCTTTATTTCTTGTAAATTGTCTTTAAAATCTTTACTAACACGTGTATTTTGATATAATCACGAACTTCATTTGACACAATTATTTTCTATAATACAGTAATTCTACACGTGTCTTAATATTTTCAGACGTACACAATATTATTGTTCTGACATAGGCTAAGATCTTCTATGAATTTGATTTCTGAGGAGTGTTTTTTAAGCCCCATATTATTTTCTGTAAGACTAATTTCCACAGAAATGCAATTTTAATATACATAGATGATCACTTATAGATATTTTTTAGTTTTTTCCTCAAGGAACTGAGCAGAAATGTGTCGGTAAGCAATTAGGTAACGGATAAATAAAACCCCAGTTGGCAATAAAGACAGATTTGTAAAAGAAGATAGCGAGCGACGTACTGTGACGGAAACAATTTTGTCGAATGCTTGATCGTTTTTTACAAATCAACTCTTTGAACTGCCCGAGCGAGACTTTCGACTGGAATCCAATAACATTTGTGACACTAGAATTGTGAAACTCCTATATAATTTTAATGTTTAATTTCGATGGAACACGCCAATTTTATGCTCGAGGACATTTTTTAATTTAAAAGATTATGGATGGAAGGGAAACTTGTTTAGATTTTCAAATAAGAAAACGAAATTTAATTGAAGTTCTGATTCAAAATAATCAATAAGTTGAAATTGCATTTAATTTATTGATTGATCATAATTATCATTCCTTTTATATCATTTATTAAAAGTACATTTCATTTGTACGATATTTAATTGAATTTGTTAATTGATTGTTGTTGATTGATGGATTAATATTGCCTGTTATATCATTTGTGGATTTTAAAATATGAATTTTTATTATTATTTCTATGTTCACTCTCGTTTCCTTACGAGGTAGGCAGAGTGCAACAAATATTAACTTAATAGGGACATCATCATCATTATCGTGCTCATACCATGCATAAGCCTATCCAATAGCACGCCACTGAGCTCGATCTGTAGCTCTTCGATTCCAACCACTGGCAGCCACCAATATCGTTACTCCGCCTAGCTAGAGTGCGCCTTACTCTATGTTTGCCAATACAACCAATACATATTAATTTCATGTTGGCAAAGAATTTTATAACACAGTTTTCTACATACAAGGGTACTTGTGTATAACTCCGAATACGCTTAATTGACTTAATGCATTGACGGATACCGGGGTAAATTTAATTATTTTTCGTAATGTACAGTAATTCTTAGATTAGCGTTTTCCTTTTAATTTACCGCCACTTAAATTTTTCTTTATTTGTCTGATTCTTAAACCTTTTACAATTCTCCTTTAATGGTCTGATTACTGATTTAAGCGTACTCTGATCAAACAGGTTTTTTTACTTTCTTTCCTTTTTAAATTTTCTTTAAGAACATTATGTGACAGAGTTGTAGGTATGTCGGAAAACTGGTAAATCCTTTTACAGGTGATAGAACCTTTTGTTCAGGCCTCGGCTGTGGAAGCCTTACCGTAAATCCTATAACCGGTGTCAAGCGGACATTCTAACATTGTCTTTCTAATCTCTCTAATCTAATCTGTGTTTCTAATCTTTTAACTATTTGAAGCATTAAGCTTTGTTTTATATTGGGTGTAGATGACATAATTATGTGTGTGTGCAAGGCCAATAAAGGTAAGATGGCATCGCCAATCTCTTATCAAATACATGATTTTATTAGTTATTTACCAGCTTTAATTACGTATGTTTTTTAGAGATCCCCGAAATCACACGTCAATTAAATCCAGTGCATAACTTGATGATGTTCACAATCGGATGGGAGTAATAATGCTTAGGAGAGAGAGAGAGAGAGCATAACTTGATGATGTTTGTATATATTTATGTGGATATAAAAGGATGAAACACCACAAAAAATAATAATCACCTATGATTTTCTTACGACTTTGACTTGTAGCGGCTTCTAAAGTATTAAGAAAATAAGGGCATATGTATTTACATGCATTTATATTGGTAATGTTTTGATAAGTTTAACAAAATTTGGAATAATTTTCTGTTTCTCAATTTTACCGAGACTCTCATAATTATGCATTTATTCCCTTTCAGCGAGCGAATTATGTAAATGATAAAATGTTATGTAGGTACCCGAAGTGTGAAGAGGGACGGCGTGAAAATTTTATTTCAATAACTCACCAATTCGAAATTTTCTGCCTTAAATAAATACAAAGAAAGTAAATTTCTGTCACGTCCGGCAAAAAAGTTTTAGACAAAAAAAATTTTGAGCGAGGTAGAGTGAAAATCATTTTTGTCGCAGAACAAGAAATGACCGGTATCTGGGATCCGGTTTTTTATTGTATACGTTGCAGTCATTAAAAACTTTCTGGAAGATTTTGATGTATGCAGTCATCAA
>DWMG01000154.1:0-24056 GCA_018244855.1 Elbella merops
TTTTCCTTCACCGTTAGCAAGTGATATTTAAATTTAAAACGCACTTTTGTAAAGAGGTGCGTGCCACGGGTTTGAACGTCTCATATTTACTCGTAACTATAAACCTAACTACACTTTCTAAGTCTGCTTGTATATATACATTGACCGTTGATGGCAAAACTAATATCCGCAGTGGAGCTACCGCGAGGTAATCTTAAACAATTGTTCCATCACCTTTAAAAATAAGAAGTAGATTAGGGTCCCTTACCGACTGAAAGAGCAAACAATGCCGTAAAAACTAAATTAATATAATACTAGACAAACACAAAACAATATTAATACAACGACCATTAAGAGAAGAAGGAGAAGAAGAAAGACACCGGGACACTGCTGAATTAGGGAGGCCTAGGACCGGACGAAGTGGAGCCGCTTAGGTTAGGCCTACGTCCAGCAGCTAACATCCAAAGGCTGTAAAAAAGAAGAACACTAAAAGAATGTACCAAAAGGAACAAATGTTATATGACTCATAACATAATAAGACTCAAACATAAAACGAAATTTGTGCCAGACGATAATCAACTTCAGTACGTAGAAACTTTATTCTGTTGACTCGTATTTAAATGACCTTACCATAAATTAATGTTTGCGCATAACAGGCGATTACTTTACCTGAAAATAGCTTTATGTTCGTTGTACGATCTAGATTAGGATTTAGGTTAGTAACAGCAATAATTTTAGTTCTACGTGCCGTGGCTATAACATTTTTTCATTTCTTCCTTGTTTTATTTTCATATTATACACTCACCCCTATACCATAGTGGGAACTGGTGGAACGTGGGAGTGTACTATATGCTTCTATGCAGCACTTCGGGGAGATGTAGACGTGATATCACCTTTTTACACAGGTATGTACGTTTGTTTATCAACTGTTAAACTATCAGTGTACAAGCTCCACCTAGTTTGGAATCAAATGATCGATATACGTTATTTTTATCACATTTCATGACATGTATTTCTTTTAGCGACACAAACAGTATGGTCATCACCTGACGGAGTTAGCTGACATTGAGATCGGGTCATAAACGCAATACGGCCAGATGTATGGCACGTGATGTAAAGGCCAGATGGATTAGTTGTTTGTGGCGTAGAAAACCTTCGCTTACTGCGTGTCGGGGAGAACTATGGAGTTTTGGAGGCTGATAATTAAATTGACCATCTCGTAACTTGAGCGGCAAACAGAATGGGGGGTAACTCTAATGCCTATACAGCGTGCACAAAGACTCTGAACTGCTACTCAGAAAAAAACTGTTCGACCCGTAATCGAATCCGGACTTCCGATCGGCAGTCGCGTTTGATACCAGTCCACCAACTAATAACATTAGTCGCAGAAACAGAAAAAACGGGCATGCTCATAGCACCGATTTTGTTCTCGCTGGGTACTGAACCTCAGTAGCCAGTCACTGCCCAATAGGCCAATATTGGTTGATCAAGACATATTAACGCTTCACGACAGTTACGTAATTATACCCGTTCTGAAATGGGTGTCCTGACCTCTGCTGCATATGTCCGCATGCAAATCATAGCATTAGGTGGCCATCTGTGCTTAATGTTAGATTTATAAACATAACCATCAACCACAGATATCCACGAATCCATTCAAGAAGGAAACACGAGATTTGGTGCAGGAAAACATCGTTAATAAATCTGCATGACTTGATATTCTCCATAATGCTTATTTATTAATTTATTTACTGAACAAGATATATACCATAAAAACAATGCTTGCAATAAATGTCGTCGAGCTTGTTTACTTATAAATAACAATAATGAATTTAATAAAATCGTAGCCAATTTACACGCAAAGAAAATTAAGGGTGACATTTATATTTTTGATGATAGATCACTTAGAAAGGATATTTTAAATTTAAGAGAGCTGATATAAATAGAACTAATAATGTACTGAAAGCGTGTGAAACCTGTCAACCCGTACTTAGCTAGTGCAGCGGACGTTTTCATTCCGAGTGAAAACCCGTGCTCAACCGGGGAACGATAAAATATGTTTTGGGAAAAACTTAATGTAGTTACGCATCTACGCATGTGGAACAGACAGAGTTACACACTGTGAAAAATATAAAATGAGTACGTATGTACGCATATTCTCAAATGAAATATCAAGAGCGTTTAGATCCGTTATTGGTCAGAGAAAAATTACATCCCCAGACCCAATACCAGAATGCTAGGGTATCATGAGATACAATTAAGGCCGGCACTGGCAGATCGCGGTACGGCGGGAACTATCTATGCCCTGACCGCCGACGGGCAGCAGCGTAGGCGGTGCGATAAGCCGCACTCTGTGATCACCAGCCCGCATGCCCAGCATGGGAATTATCGGCAATAATCCTTTCAGGGAAATGTCCAGCAGTGGATTCAACCAGGCTGATGACGATGATTTAAACAGGCTGATGACCATGACGAAAACTGTAGTATACAAAAACCATCAAGTAGACAGGATTTTTGATGTTTATCAGAACAAAATACAACAAGTAATATTTTA
The DNA here is from genome assembly GCA_018244855.1 of Elbella merops. Lineage (NCBI taxonomy): Eukaryota > Metazoa > Arthropoda > Insecta > Lepidoptera > Hesperiidae > Elbella > Elbella merops. The sequence goes on from DWMG01000154.1 coordinate 2,534, forward strand.
AGCACACATTAAGAATATCTTCTTAACAATTATTGTTCTTAAAGGTCTTGCCGCGAACATTGAAACTATAAATTAGTGATGGCAATGAACCAATATTTAAAACATACGCGAACATTTTTCCCAAAGGCTTTTTTTATTATTTCCCTGTCACTTTTAAACCATTATATAGGTAACACAAAAACTATGCAGTAACAATAATGCAGTCCCGCTTACTCCATTATAGACTGCATTATAAGACATTCTGTTATAAGAAATTTTAACCAGGCCAGAGATCGAATTTTCAGTTAATTCAGAATTCAATTGTTGCCAACTACGGCTGTTTAGCACCAGCTTTTTTAACTCTTGCTTTACGGAATTCTCTTAAGAGTTACTGGATCTCCGGAGATCGGGTTAAGTAGAGCTTACGATGGTCTCTCCATGACTACTTTCAACATTCGTATCTCGACCATCTCCAAAGGAATTGGAGCATTAAACCGTGGTGGGTTTACCGTTGGTGGAACCACCTAACGTACAAATATAAAGTGACGCGTATATATTACAATATAACGCCCGTTAATGTTCAAGTTCTACCGTTAATTTAATACTTGCCGATAGAGGTGTTACAAAGAAAACCCTATTGCATTTTTACATCCGGCCTAGAGTCACCATGGTTGGGTGTTCCAGCGGGATTTTCCAGAAATATTTTTCAGGTCAGAATATACATATGACACAAATACTGGTAGATGTGGAAGCGAGAATCTCCGTAAAGGGAAGTGTATATTTAAAGACGGTGGTGAATGTAGGAAAAGCACTTCAGGTCAGAAAGTGCGAAGATATGTATATAAGAGATCCGGCGTGACGAGTTATTAATAAGAAGATATACATACTTCCGTGTATTTTTATTTGTAAATGTCCAGTGATAACGGTGCCCAGCTATTATTAGCTAGTCAATAATATGTATTAAGTACGAAAACGTAACATCATGCTTGTAATCCCCCTAGGGGTAGGCAGATGAGTGTATGTAGTACATCCCACGTTTCACCATTTACGTTACGTCACATGGAATAAATGTTGAGCCTATTTCTAAACACCGGGCGCAGATCACTAGAAATTTACTGCTAGCAATTCTAAATTAGAAAAATCCAATAGTACCCGATCCGGGATTAAACCCAGGGCCTCCCATTTGGCAGTCGCACTTGCAACCAACACGATCAACGAGGCAGTCTGTGACAGGCAGTGAAAGTATTATAATAAAATGTCTGCTGATATCAGTGATCAAATTAAAACGCTTAATGTCAACGTATGAGGTAATGTCATCTAACATCTGGTGACATTCCTGTCAACTACCAAACAAGCTGTAGTAATATCGTGTAAGAAGTATATATACATATATGTATGTATATAAAAAAAATACTTGTCGAAATGTTTTTTCTGTTAATTAGGTATTTACTGACATATTTAACCAAAATATTTAACAGTATTAAAATAATATTAATATGTATTTTCTCGCAATGGAACTACTACATGCATGACTGATACAGTCAATTATGAATCTATTTAGATCTTATATACACATATATTTATGTATCGATGAAATGTTTGTAATTATTATTATCATTAAATCACTTGTCGAACATTAGTCTCTGCAGAAGGAGAGTGTTGAGGCCATTGCCGGCCACGCTGACCACACGGTTGTAAAAAAAATATGGAACTGTTACGTTTTATATGCATTCCTTCAATTTCATTCTTGTTCATTCCTTCATCACGCTTTCAATAAGCTGAGATAGCAGCCAAATGATGGCTTATGTTTACATAAAAAAGTCCTCAATTTAACTTAAAAATGTGGACATAGTAGCAAAGTTATCTGCATGCCGATAAATTAGAATTTCCTGCAGTTATTCAAATTTATCATTATCAATGTTTTTACACAGTATTAAATACCTTTCTATTGCTTTATGATCACAAAAAGCTGATTAAGTGCGAGTTCGAAACGTAATCCTATGGTTCTGTATATCTATAATATAAAATAAAATTGTTATATTCGTGTACCTATGCGTGCGTCCAAAAGCAGTACTCTAGAAATCGGTTAGAAAATATTTTTCCGTATGTTAATATTAATAATGGCGTATATCTTGTTTTAAATACAACTATAGCTCCAGGTATATATGTATTGAAACTTTTTGTATAGTTAAGATGCTACACACGCTGATTTTTGACGGAGAGAGTGAGCCTTTCACCCCGGGGGTGCTAGGTCCAAATCCATGGCACACACCTCTTTACAAAAGTGCGTTTTAAATTGAAATATCACTTGCTAACGGTGAAGGAAAAATTCGTGAGGAAACCTACATATCTTAGAATTAGGTAATAAAAAAAAATAATTTCTAAGGTGTGTGAAGTCTGGCAACCCGCACTTGGCCAGCGTGGCAGACTGTGGCCTTAACCAATATGAGAGGAGACCCATATTCCAACAGCGGAATCATAATGGGTCGATTATTACTAAACCTAGTGCATGATATTAGGCTAACTCCCTATTCCATAGTAAGATGTAAACGAAACAGGTAAAGCGTGTGGGTGTGCCACACTCCTCTGCCTACGTCTTCGGTTATTACAGGCGTGATGTTATGTTTACATGTCGGTTTGTAAAATGTAGGACTTTCAATATTGTTCTTGCTGTATATTTCCACTAAGAATAATGAGATATCTTTTATAATATAAAAGGTGAATAATCTGTATATATCGTCCAATCAGAGACAAGAAACAATTTATTATGTTAAAGATTGTACAATTTTATTTTAAAATATTCAATTAACCAATTTTATGTTCCGTGTCGTCTTGTGTCGTCCAATAAAAATGTTGATAAGTCTTTTGTTATGCATTTGCCATTTGAATTTAATACAATTCTATTTTTAAATATATTTTATTAACGTTAATTAACCACGCTATGTTTTCTTTCTCATATAATTTATGTTACACTAGTTTTTTTTACCTTTAAGTAATTTAAAAACGTCTTGCTTTTTTTCGAACTGATTTTTTGTTTCGCCTCCATCATCTTATTATCTAGATATCTACGGACAAAAAAATTAAATCTGGTACAGTGTGAGTAGACTCGTTAGTGTTTCAAGGTCGAAAAATAGTTTGAATTTCGAACAACATTTGAATTGTTTTATTTTATGGCAACACTTTGCAGAAACAGCTAAGGCGTTGTTATTTTCTGGTTAACTATAAGTGCACTCTGATATGGTATTTTTTAGTTCAAATGCATTTCATTGTGAATATAAATGTGCCGGCTTAACTCACGTGCGTTTTTCGGGATTGTCCGAATAGTTTCGGACCTGTACGAGGTTCTCCTTCATGCGCTCCTGGCGTTTGCAACGAAGTCGCAGCGGAGACTGATTTCAATTTCATTGTAATTTTAAATACGGACTCTAGTATTTACGAGGAAACTTTGCTCCTTAGGCTATTCTAAACTTATATGTTTTAGTATGTATCCAAAATATAATTATTAATTAAGAATTAATAATAATTCATATGTACATTCATGAAAATATATCTACACAATGACTGCCTTGTTGATCGGGTGACTACAAGAGCGGCTGTTTATCGAGAGATTTTCTACATTGAAATTTCCAGTAGGAGCTCGGAGCTTGGATTTGTGCCCGATGTATAACAAGACTCATTTTCCATTCCATCATGGAACATAGCTAATATTACTCATGAAACATAGGAGTGTACCACATTTTTCTGTATACCACCTCGGGGAAATACAGTCGTGATGTCTTGATACGTTGTGCCAAGACATCCGAGAAATAACTGCGTTCAGGATAATTTTACACCTATATTTACTGTGATTGTCATCACCATCGTCATCAATCCCTTTCGTTGTTACATTGTTGGAGCTGGGTCTCTGCTCAAAATCAGAAGAAATTAAGCCATAGTTCCTCGCTCTGTCCAAGTACAGGACAGTAGATTTCATACGCCTTATGAAACATAATTGAGGACTCTAAGGTTTTCAGGTTTCCTCGTGATGTTTTCTTTCACCGTTGTAACAAATTATATTTAATTCTACAACATTTATAATTTTGAAAGTTGGTGACAGTTGGAATTTAAACACGGGACTTATGAGCGGGAGTTTTTGACAAGATTGTCACTGCTTTATAATGGCGGAATAATAAGAAATGTCTTACCCATTGAATCTATCAACACTTCTAAGCTTTAGTTCTTTCTGCTATTAGTGTACTGTACACTATAAACACGACTATACCAATAATTTTTTATAGTACAGCAACCGAAAGTTGTAAATGCCATTTCCCAAAACAGTGGGAGGATTTAAAACTGGCAACACCTTTCCAGTTCGCTGACGACAAATGCGACAATTAGCAACAGAGCTTCCGTCTTACTACCCCCGATCATCCAGGTGATGTATACGCAATGAACCTGAAGCTACCCGTCTCCTAGACAGCTGCATTAGAAAACCATTTATCTATAAACCTATAGCGGTCGTATAAAAATAAAAAAAACAAACGTGTATTATTAGTCAAAGCTTAGATAGTGTAAGCCCTATATAATATATAGAGGAAGTAATCTACAGGCAAAAGGCAGATGTTTACTGCATGATCTAACCATAGATTATTTTTAGGGTTGTCAATTATGACAGAATTAAAATTTTATTTACTTTTTATCAGACTTTAATTTTGGAACATTCATGCATACATAAGAATGTCGTTTGTGGTTAACTAAATAAAACGTTTGAAAGCTGCCTACATGTTTTTAAATGTTTGTAAGGACATCTTCCTTTTTATATTTTTCAATTGATTTATTTTTAATTATATTTAAAACCCAACCCACGCCAATAATATTTAAACCCAACAATACAAAATGTTACAAAAATAATTACGTATACAAAGTGTTCATAATAGAATTTAAACTGCCAGAATTGTCTATGGACATATCGACGGTGACAGCCCTAATGATAGACTATATCCTGTGCGTTAGGTTTGTCCAGGTGTACTTTATTCATGGGCCATTGAATGGTATGACGTTAAGTCCTAGATGGGTGTTAGAGATACGACGAGATAGATCAGACACACTTAGAATGTCACGTGTTAAATATGCATTATTGAATATATAAATAAATAATTACATCCATACAGATGTTCGTGGGCCGCTGGTGATTTTGCAACATGGCGTCGTCAGATCAAAAATAACGTGATTATTGGTTACCGTCAGTGTAAACACATATTCTATTTTATTTAAGTATAATAAGGACACTGTAATATACAAACACATTGACTGGCATGTTTGTTAAGTGGTTAGGGAACTTGAGTGCTGAAGGGGTCGTGGGTTCGATTCCTGAGTACAAAAATTATTCTATTTGTTCTGTGTCTAAGAAATAGTATCTGTGTCAATGTAACCTATATACATATAATTTATCAGATATGGTTACCATCACATAAATTCGCTCGATGCTTATTTTCGGATCAAATGATAATTAGTGGAGATGCCCGAAGACTATATATATATAAATAACAATAAATAAAATTAAAGTGTCTTTTAGTTGTTACTCATATATTCCTTAGTACGATTTAAATAGCCCTTATTATCAATTTATTAGTTTCTCGTACACAGGCAATATCTGTGAAAACGCTTCATGTAATGGGCTGAGCCATATACCTACATATAATATATTACCTGGCAATCAGGTATACAGTAGGTACGTACCGGTACATTTTTATGGATATCGTAATTACGATAATTTTTGTACATGTCGAGGTTGAAGCTGAGACGGGATGTTTTATTCTTTCTTTCTTTTTTATACGTTCATTTAGTGGAGTTACACTACGAACGAAGTCTCATGTTGTTGCTAATTACCAATAAAACTATAAACTCCAGCAATAAAAATATCGATGAGTCGTAATATTTTCGTGTAAGCTTTCTTAGATATGCCTTAGCTGTACGATTTGGAATATTTTATTGTTTATTGGCGTCTTAAATGGTTTTTATTAAAATATAAATATTTATAGACTTTTATAACAGTCACAAGGTAATATAATTTTACTTTGGATAGCAACAACAAAAATGTAAATGTCCAACTTAAAAATATTAACGTAACATTACACCTGTAATCCCCGAAGGGGTAGGCAGAGGAGTCTAGTACACTCCCACGTTTCGGCAGTTACGTATAGGTCCCATAGAATAGGTGGTGAGTAAAAATATTAAACGAGATCGAAAGATTTTTATTAATATTCCATAATAAAATAAATAAATACATATATACTTATATCTCAGCATCTACGTTTATACGTAATTAAAAAATAACCTAACGATTTCTATAAGCGAACAGTATAAAACGAATCACACATAAGTAATGATTTTAATACCTATAACTTTTTTATATAACTACCTTTCAAACAAAAATATTTATTATAATAAAAAAATATATTTATAAGACGCTTTTATCTCGAATTCAAAAATAGAATCGCACGGATCTTGTTTGGTGGGAACTTTGTGACAAAGTTAGTAAAAAAAGAAAAGAACACTTTGTCTATGATTTTAATTTCGCCCTATTTGCATGTGTTGCCAGTTCAGAATGATTTCTAATGAATTGCATGAATAAATTAAAAGGGGACAATGTCTTCGAGAAGCTTAGGGAAGAGGAAGCTATAATTAAAACACGGTACACCGTAGGGTTGATATTTTGAAGTCGTTGGATATGTTAAAATAACAGAAGTTTTAAAAGACAACTTTCTCATATTGTTTAATTTTAATGAATAATATACGAACATTTTATTTTATTTATGCAAGTAATACCTAATATATGCAGTAATAAGAATATATAAAGATTTAAACATTAAATACACATAGATTTTTGCATAGACAATCATAGAACAGGCAAGTTTTTTTTTTTAAAGCAAGAGGTAGGAAATTATCAGTTTATCAATTTCTTTCCTTCGATTTGTACTAGGAAATAAATAACAAATACTATACAGCATGTATTCTCTAATTTTAATAAATTATCCGCTCTTCGTTTCACATTTAATTACTACAATTTAAAAGCTATGAAATGTTGGTAATTCATAAATCCCTAACGCCCCATCAATCAGCCCTACGTCTGTTGAGAACTTTGCGATTCCACATCTCATTTTACCCTTTCTGATGATAATGAAAACCTGTTCTTCTTATAACAATCTCATGCAGTTTTTTGTTTTAGACGGAGCCTGAACGTTTGAAGGGTTGCGTAACTGTGTCAACGCGGCCCATTGTTGCGTTTTTACTTTTGTAACTATAAACAATGGTGTGTAGAGGGTTAAGAACAGATGTCGCCAGCAGAAATTGTATTATTGTCTTAATGCAGAAAGGTGCAATATGCAGATAAGTGTTGTTAAAAAAACTTTTTTCGGCTTACAACACTTTCGCCTGGGAATGACTGACCCCTTTTCGTTTGGACGCAGGATTCAAAGCATTGTATGGAGCGCGTTTTGTTTTTTCAACCGGCAGTTATTCCGCTACCGTTTGTTTTAGTTATGGTTTTATTATTGAGCCAGATGGCTCACGTTGTGAAGCTGTGTTAAGTTGGTATCGTACGAGCGAATAAAACTGGTTATGTGCAAAACTCGGTACAGTCGTACATTTCGTGTTTGCGTTTTATAAAGTTTTTTTTTTATTATTACTTCATCTACATTTTTTTATGTAGGTATATATGTTGTCTCTTTAAAATTTATTTTTTAACATATTTTTTAATCTATTTAAACATAATGAAATGATTATTAGCAAATAAGATTTACGAAATATATCAAAAGATACACGTTACCTTCACACAGTTTTATTAAGATATTTGTTTTTTCATTATTACTTCGTCTACATTTTTTCATGTAGGTATACCTATATGTTGTCTTTTTAAAATATGTAATTATTTTTTAATATATTTTTTAATCTATTTAAAAATAATTAAATGATTATTAGCAAATAAGATTTACGAAACTATATCAAAAGATACACTTTACCTTCACACAGTTTTATTAAGATATTCGTCAGAATATATTACCATCACGCGTATGAAAGATTTATCTAAATGGAAATAGACTTTTAAAAAGTTATTAAAAGCATTAATTCTTATATCTATGTACACAAGCTAATTTGGCCACTGTATATAGTATAGTATTCACGTTTCGAACACATACAGAAAGGAAAAGTGTTGGTAGATAGACTAGACTGCCTCGTTGGTCGCGAGTTTGCAAGCACGACTGCCGATTGAGAGGTCCTGGGTTCAAATTTAATATCCCAATACTATGGAATGTTCCAAATTTAGAATTTCTAGTAATAATAAAGATGTGAATAATGTCCTTCTGTTACTATAACTCAAAACTAAATCCCAATTCCTTGCACGCTATACGTATCAGTTATCTAGAAACATCCATTTGTAGCCAACGCCAACTAGAAGCGACCATCTTACTGCTCGACAGATTTCGTAACTGCTGTTTGCTCAATACCACTCTGTTGACGTCCAAATAAATGTATCTTTGTATGCAATATGAATCGCTGTATGAGATTGGTATGAGTACTGTCCAGGTACGATTCCCGGCTGGGCTAATATCTAAGAGATGAATAGAAATGTCTGTTTCAGTTCTATGAATTTTATTCTCATGTACCCTATACAGACGAGGTAGGAAACTCTACCATAGGACTATAAGTGATTTAAAGCGTCTGATTCAAGAAATTATATGATAAATACCAATCGATTGCAACAATGATGTTTTTAAACTGCAAAATACTCGTTTGTAAGAACAAACAAGTGATATATAGCGTCAATAAGGGTGGTTTTCCACATACCAAAGTAAATAGCGTCGTCGATGTGTTAACAAACCTAATAATACCAACGCCATAACAAGAATGGGGGAGGGCAACTGATTTGAGTGAAAAAAACTTCATCTCGAAGGGTGGCTTATGAGGTTAGAGTACAGGCGAGAACACAAATGTAATGGAACAATAAAAAATGTACCCTCTTCAATAATATATTGCCTATATTTCCTACTTGACAGTACTTCGCGAATAAGTATTTAATTATTACAGTCATATACGCAAGAGATATACGTACATCAGGGTATCAGTTTGTAATAAAATATACATATTTAAGACCATAATAGATTATCTCAAGCCTTTGCATACAGATGAGAAGCAGAAAATCCAGTTTTAACCTTTGATTATAATGTAACGGCTTAACTTTAAATGTGCGTTTTTCGGGATCGCCCGACTAGTTCTGTTATTATAACAATAAGCTTTGTTAATGACAGCGACATTTCTAGAACATATTAGTTAATTAAGGCGACTCCTACATAACAAGTTACCGTGTCTAGCTAGAGCGTATATAGTAATTACTTGGTAGCCATTACTCGATTTAATAGATAATAATTTATTATTATTTTGACTGCCTCGTTGGTCGTGTTGGTTGTGGTTGCAAGTGCGACTGCCGATCGGGAGGTACCGGGTTCGACCACCGGGTCGAACACTACAAAATTTTCTAATTTACATTTTCTAGTAGTAGTTCGGAGCCTGGATATGTGCCCGATGCATGACAATAGGCTCACCACCCATACCATAGCGGGATGTAAACGTAACCGGTGAAACGTGGGAGTATTCTGCATTCCTCTGCCTGCCTCTTCGCGGATTACAGGTGTAAAGTTACATTAATTTATTATTATTACTATTGGTATTAAGACTGATGTATTCGACAGTACCTAATAAAGACCCCAGTTGCTTTGGATTAAAAGTTCATTTTCTTTAACGAATCCCTTCACATTGAAACTGCGCGCCGAGCGCAGCCTGCGCCGATACATTTTTAATAAACAACTGAGGAGCCATTTTATATCATCCACTGACGCGTCTGCGAGTATCTTATGTAGGTATATACAATCTTTTTAAATATATATCTAAAACATTAATGTACATGCATTTTTGTAGATTTGTCTTTTGTCAAATTGGTAAGGGGTAGGCATTGGTAGGGAGTGATTTTATTATAGGTATTAGGTAGGTATTTGTTAAGTACGAATTAATACGTAAATAGTCACCATACAGTTAATCAGCATTTGATTTATTTTTGGTCTAACAACATTTCTTTGTTTACAATCTCATTTTTCCCAATCCCACCCACACACACATACATAATATATTCTCCATTTAGTTCTCAACATGCATTACAAACGTTCATAAAAAACGATAGTTTATTCATTTACAACTTTTATCAAAATGTTTTACATCACACCATAGATATTCGAATGTATAGAAACGTTTCCAAAACGGTAATTAAACTTGAATTAGTTTTGTGCCAATAGATATAAGTATTTTAATTCAATAGTATTATTATTTGTTATTATTCTATCGTCACACCAGATCTGTTACGGGGTAGGCACAGACCACAACGTACGAAATATATCTATCAAAACAGACCTCACACGGTTCTTCTACACTCGTTTTGGAGAGTTCTTACTTCGAATAGTCTGATGTTATTATTAGTAATATTATTATGTCATAAACAATGTACTAAGACATTAATATGATAGATATAAAAAAATAGGATAATATTATTGAAGTTATAATATAATATCTAGGGGCACAGTTCACTGCTGGACATAGGCCTCCCCCAATGAGCGCCATCGCGCCCTATCATCGGCTTGCTGCATCCAGCATCTGCGTGCAGCCGTTCGCAGATCGGTATAAATTTAGAAAAATCATGATCAATAAAAACACCATGTATACATCCAAAGTATTCATAATTACACATATTTTTTTTACACCCTAACTCAAAGCATGCTCATCACATAAATATTTAGCTGTGTGGAAATCGAACCCACGATCCTCAACGGCTAGGTTCACCATCCACCGCACTAATGAGCGACTCCAGACGTATTCGTTTCCGTTGTGTTTCATTACACGCTATCGATTGAATTTGAATAAAAGTAAGCTATATTTTATTCGTAGTGAAAGCTTTGACGTGATGTATTGGCAACTGAGCCGCAGTGCTAACACTGCGGTAAATGTCACATTGTAAAACTAATTTATCGTTATTCTGACCTTTCACTCGCCAGCCGATAGTGTGATATGGACGTTTTAAACACGACGTGAAACAAAATGCTATTATTTTTGGTAATAACTGCTAGAGTACAATATAATACGTACATTTGTGTGTGTGTAAGTTATTTATTTTGCTGTTTTAAGACTCCGCTTAGCGGTTAGTTTGGTTTTTGGCCGCGATCCTTTTTGATATTAAACGCCAATGACTCCTAAGCCAACTATCTTACAGTGTCTTGCTTATTTCTAGTTAGTGTTTAAAACAAAATATAGTCCTTGTAACAAGGTTCGAATGAAATTGGTAGAATTATCAATGGTCCAGCTGCTGGGGTCTAGCTTTACGATGTTACTGATTGTTTATATTAGAGCAAGTCACACAAAAACCCTTGCTGTTAAAGTCTGAAGGTAAATCCTGTTCCTCCATCATGTTTCTTCTGGAGCAGGTTTATTGTGGATAGCTAAACCCATATCCACGATCTTATTATAACAAATATATCCTGGAATACCTCCATCCAGGCCCCTTTGACGAAAACAAGCAGAGCCTGTGTCATAGTAATTGGACAGCCGAAAAACTGCATAATACGAATATATGTATATGTATATAGTTTGTCGGGCTGTCTTTTTTTGGAAGTAGACATGTACTTAGTGCTAATAGTACAAATATTTTCCCTACAATCAAAAATCGAAGCTACGACCCACTCTCAGAAGTAAGGTTCATTAACCACTGGTCGAAGATACCAGGCGATTGGATCGAAAAAGATTTCGAACTCTGTTTTACCCAAATATCTCTTACCAAAGTCACTACACAGCAAGCAATATATAACATGCTAACGAGTGTCCCTAAGAGAATATCGATCTTCGAGGCCCACCATGTTTCATGGGGTCACAAGTGGAGATGGGGGATGATTTTTAATAATGGGGCCCACCCCCTAACGTAACATGCATTTTTATGTGCAAAGCCGAAATCGGCAAAATAATTACGGCACACGAGGCGTTTTAGATGCGTTGGTCGGAGCTATTATTGTAGAAATAAAATCAATATTTCTCTATGCATTATTTAGTTATAGACGCAGCATATTTGCAGGTTACTTATAAAGCCAGTTGTAGTTTAAAGATCTGTTGTAATCAAAATCAGAATTCTTACATACATCGTTGGTGTATGAAATTATATGTATTACAGTCTCAAATAGAACCAAAAGTTACGAAATAAATCATATAGGTACTTTAATTAAAAAAACCTTTTAGCAAGTTTTAACAATTATCAGTTTTACGTTGCCTACCTCGTAAGGGAATTGGCGTGAAGATATGTATGTATGAGAAAGTTTTTACAGGACCTGAACCGGTCCATCTTACTTTCAAAGTACTGTCAACCATAGTTCATGGCAATAATGTAACAACGCTTGCTTAATTAATACAAATACGTATTAATGACGTTTACGAAGCATTTTTTTATTTCCGATAAAGAAATAGAAAACCAATAAAACCCAAGCTAATACTACCTACCCCCTGTACGCATCTAAGCATTGTGTTTAAAATGTTAAATGTTCATTAAAATTTATATATTAATAACATACCGACGTTTATTTGAATGATGTAACAACATTTAGGGGTTAGCCGCTGCATTGTACTCTATTCAACATAGGAAAAAGACAAAAACGCAACATCACGTCTGTAATCCCCGAAGAGCTAGGCAGAGAAGTGTACCTACTGTAATTATAAATGATTCGATTATTCGATTCATTGAATATACTGACAAGTTGACATGCATGCATATTATCACGCCTACTGCCTTATAGGATAGGTACAAGCAGAGCATTTTTACCGTCTACGATAATGCCAAACTTCTTTAATCTCTTGTAGGTAGGTATATTCACGGTTCTGGCGGTTGACCAATTTGATGTGGCCCTTTTTAATGTCGTCCATTTTATCCCACGCATAGGTCTACTTCTGCCAACTCTACCATTCGTAGTGATATTTTAAATATGCACACATATAATAAAAATAAATCATATTATTATAAATGTGCGTAAGAGAAATGTGCGTGTAAGAGGGTGATGGATACAGAAAAACACGTCAAGTCTGTGAGGATAGAGATATTTGTTGATGTCTGCCTACCACATAAGGGACATGACTTGTTGTTATAATAACGTAATATGTTACGCACGCCTGTTTGTTCCCGGAGGATTAAGCGGAGCAGTTTAATAGATACTCATGATTTGGTTGTTTAATTCTATATCCCACAATGAAATAGGAGTTGACGGTATTGTCAACGTTATAAAAATAATATCAGCCGTACATATTTATAAAATAACTCATTTGAAATACTTAAGTAAAATAAATTGCAAATTTTATAACAAAGATCTTCGGCCGTCACAGTCCCCTCCTGATATTTATCAAGGGTCTGCGAGCGACGGCAGATCGCTCCGAACTCCTAAGAATTATTGTTGAAGATTGTTTTTAATGGGCCTTCCGTTATTCACAATTACATGACACCTTTTTCACTTGAAGTCTCGAGTTTTTATTGAAAAGTAATTTTCTACTTGAACTGCCTACAGATAAATGAAATGGAATTACGATAAGATAATGAACAGTATTCGCCCACTGGGGTTCAGTTTTCAGCATCTTCGATCGACTGCGGTTCGATTCCCTGCCACGTATATTGCGAAATTATATACCTTTTTGTATGATACATTGCACGCTGAAGGGTAATCGTGATTAAATGAGCACGCATCGCAGTGTTTTAAATACATGACTAGTCTGCCAATCTATAATACTGAATTGTAATACACTGTGGTTTAACGTAGAGTTGTTAGTTTAATAGGCTCACCACCTATTCCATAGTGGGACGTAAACGTAACCGGTGAAACGTGGGAGTGTTCTGCATTCCTCTGCCCACCTCCTCGGGGATTACAGGCGTGAAGTTACGTTATTCTTTTAGTACCTTTTACTATGAGGTTATCCTTACAACAAACATGTATAACTAACTGGCTTATATGTCTTATGCGAACGACACTTAAACAATCTGAGATATTATGGCCATTATAATTATTTGGCCATTTTATTGCCGCATTATGGAATAGGTGGTGAGCCTATTGTCATGCATCGGGCACATATCCAGACTCCGAACCACACTAAAAAATCTAAATTAGAAAATATTGTAGTGTTCCACCCGGGCATCAAACCCGGGCCCTCCCGATCGGCAGTTACACTTGCAACCAACACGACCAACGAGACAGTCAACTAACTACTACTAAAAGAATAAATTTTATAGAACTCTAACACTATGTTATATTTCTATCATACCTCTCCGTCTCATATCTCTGTGGAAGTCATTATTTTGTGTGGTGTTTTAATCATGTTATTGTCAAACGTGCAATACTATAGATTTATTCATACAAAAAAGATTATAACATATAGATATTTAAAAAATCATAATAATTCATTCTGTATTCTATAAACAGTTACGCCATGGTTAATCCAACGATACGTACATGCATACATACATATCTCCACGCGGGATCGCTTGCGGGATAGGCTGAGAGCACTGAGCGCCGAATATCTCTATCAAGATATATCTATCTAAGGATACATTTGTTTATTTATGTAGTCTTTGTCTGTAGCCTGAAACTAAACCACAAAGAGCGAGAATACGGGGTAGTTACAAGGAACCCAGTGGGAATATACATTGTCACTGATAGCATTACATTAGGAATTAGTTACTCATTTTATAATCCTCGTATATTTATTTCGAAACTTATAATGAAAGTTATAAGCGTGTTATAAACTATATTGTGAACTTTATAACATGTTACTAGAAGGGAAGGGATAGAAGTCATGGGATCAAATTTAGAAAATATTTAATTACTGTTGCAATAACGTAAAAAACTATTTAAATAATGCAATCGCGTTAATTTAAAAGTCCAATCCAACGTCATTTGACTTTGAGCAGTACCAATGTTATTATTGTGTTTTATAAATGATGTATGTAGGTAGATGTATGATGTTCCTATTTTGTACTTCGTATGTAGATGTAGGTACTTCTTTGGAAATAATTACGTGAGACTGCCGCGTTATTCACGTTTTGCGGGTTTATGGACATTTTTTCCGAAAACCTACATGCATGGAATTGGTCGTGTTATTTTGTATATTTGCGGCCATACAACCGTTGGTACAATTAGGGTAACCAGAGACGCTGTCAGGCGAGCAAAGCGGAATGATAAACATAGTAATCATTATATCTGAAAAGAAAAGATAATTATGACGGCATATTTTTAAGGGCATGAGATGCGGTTCGCGTAGCTGAGGACCGCTTCGTGCTTCGCTGCGGGTAGGCAAGTAAATCATATCTTATTACTGTGATAACTTAATGACTTGGCCGTCATATCAAAATATCATTGACTGTCTGCGTCAGTGAGGTCAGTCAACGAAGCCCTACCATTTTGACTAACGGTAACCAATAATATGCAATCAGTATGCATTTGTTTTAATTTAATTTTTTTTATACCGTTTATCAAGGGCTGACCACTTTGGCTTACGATTAACAAATTTCCCCATCAACTAGCTCCGAAAAACACGTGTAGACATTTCTATAAATTTAACATCTACCCAATCTGTATGTGCGGTGTTTTATGCAATTAAAGATTAATAATATGATATTATTATATAAATATCTGTGACAAGTGGGTACCCGCATTTGGCTAGCGTGACATTATGGTCTTACGACTTTTTTTTCTGAAAAGAGGATCATAACCAACAGTCCCACATGATTATACATGTACCGGCTTAACTTACGTATGTTTTTAGAGATGGCCCGACTATTTCCGAACCTGTACGAAGTCCTTATTCATGAGCTCCTGCCGATCGCAGCGAGGTCGCGGCAACGAATGACAGTGGCACCATGAAAGGTAGATAGTAACGTAAAATTACGATTATTTGCATCATCATTCAGCATATAATCATATTTCTTCCATTGAAAATGTCCATAAGCAGCAGCAGAAACCATCGACTGCTGCTTGCTGCTTTGTCACAATTTAAAATAAAATAATGCTATACCAAATCTGACCTCATATATTTTCATATATACAGCTACCTTTTTTGCTTAGCATCCATGTATATCAAGGTATATCATCTTTGCCAGCTATATTTCTGCTTGAGAGCACATATATTCTTTTTTTAAGTACAATTCACAATAAATCACTATAGTTAGTGACTGGTACTAATTTAGTACATTTTGGACAAATGGTCGCTAATGACAAACTCTGTTGCCGTGCTTCAGGGAGCACGTTAGATAGCGATCGTTACACCTTGTCGGAGGCGGCAACAACATTTCCGACATATTGGTTGGCTGCGAGCCTGTATCGCCGCCTATCCGCACTGGAGCGGAATAACGTCACGCACCAGGAGGCCACGGTGTGGGTAGACACGTGAGCCCAGTAGTGGGGCTCAAATGAATTGGTACACAATGGAGAATAATGAAAAATTAGAGAATATCTCGTTATTATGTTTATACTATGATTTTTTCTATCATCACGCCAGGTCCCTTAATGCGTAGGCAGAGAGGACTAAAAGCGTAGTATACGTACCCTTACAGATTTAACGTACTTTTTCTATAGAAACCATTATCCTTAGCCATCCATTCTGCCTCCCCCATTAGGGAGTATTTAACTTATGTGGTTCAGACAGGTATTGGTCTCCCTCGGTTCTATACCATTGTGTTTATAGTACTACGAAATCCCGATTGTTTATAGTTAAGAAGAGATTAGTTTGAAATGCAATAGAAAAGTCTGCGCGTAACAAAAAATAAATAAAAATATTTTCTCGTTAAGAACTTTTAATTTGTACTTCCCCGAGGTTCTATTTGCATTTGTTATTAGAGTCAAAAAAAGGAAATAATTAAAGGCATGGAGAGGCAACGCTCCTATTTCGTAGATGTGGGTATATAAAATGTACAGATAGCAGAATAATGTTATTTATTAACACTGCACAATATACATTTATTTAATATATATAAGAAAGTATATAACGTGTTATGTAAATGTATAATCGTAGCTTTAAATTGGCTTTCAAATTCAAAATAAATCGGATACGGATTCGGTTTTATTTTCAATTAGGTATATAGAATACAAAGGTAAGCAAGCTTACAAATAGTATAAATGTGAATATAATTTTCTAGACTTATAATTCTCCAATACTAAAAAACTGCTGAAAAGGCTATACATACTCGTATATATGTATATAAATATCAACATTGTACAATATTATACCTGCATAATATTTCAAATCTTTGAATCTTTATTGAATTTTTTACGTTCAAAATGTATATCGTTAAGAAGGTTATTTTAAACGAAACATTTCTAATGTACATAGCTACTTAAAAGCATCGTAGTAAATCGATGTAAAAATATATAACCAGTTGCCATAATTTTCTTT
This sequence comes from Elbella merops, assembly GCA_018244855.1. NCBI lineage: Eukaryota > Metazoa > Arthropoda > Insecta > Lepidoptera > Hesperiidae > Elbella > Elbella merops. The sequence goes on from DWMG01000154.1 coordinate 20,003, forward strand.
TCGTTTATCTTTAGTGTACAGTTATCTGTAGGGTAATGTTGTGTGAGTTAATGCATAATGAAAATATTTAATTTCCATTAAGTATTAATATATATTATATACCTGTGTATATATAATGATAATTTGAACAGCATTAATAGACAATTATTTCTAATACATAGTCATGTTGAAAATAATGATAATATTATAAATAAAACATTATTTATAAAAATAAAAGTTCATCCAAAATGTCCTTGTGAGGCATGGTCCCCAAAACACTGGCAACATTACCTCGCTGAATTATAAGGCTAAGCTTCTGTGCGAAGTAATTGCCAGCCTTTTAAAGGTCCCCAGAGACAAGAACAAGCTTGGTCGACATTTCTGACATGAACTTTCTCGTGTCAGAAGACCACGGTCCCACAGCCTCCATTGCCAGCGCCGTAAATATGTAATTTTTCATATTTTTTAGTAATATGTTAGAAAGGTTAAAAATGAATTTATTTACTGACGGTACCAAGGTCGAATTGAAAATCAATTCGCTAAACATCCACGTCGCCCCAAGAAAGAGCGTTTCTTTTCATCATTCGCGATTGCCATTATGGAAATCAAACAGAGGGTTTTTGGTGGCAAGCGCAAGAATAAGGGGGGATTAGAAGTTGTCGCTGCCACGCTGCCGCTGAAACGGCATTGGTACCGAAAAAAGACGCGAATTTGATTTGTGAATTGCTACTTGAAATATTCTGAGATTGAACCACTTTCACAATCCATACAAACGTTCTCTTTTTCGTCTATAACAAAACTTATAGACGACTATTTGATTTTGGAGGGAATTAAAACCACATCGCTGACAGTTCCAGCCGTCCACTAACTAACACTAACAAATAATCTTATAAGTAACTGGGCTAATTATCTTATTCTTAATCCTATATATCTTCTATGTTTAAACCGAAACCGATATTCTTATTCCCATTTTTAATCCTATACTTCTATTCCCGATTGGTTACAAGTATCTATTGGAGGCGGGAAACACTTATAACTGTTGCCTGCTCATTTGTTACTCTGCAATTGTTAGTCGTGAATTTAAGTTATGAATTACAATCAAATGTAAGTCATCAAATGTTAAATGGCCAGTGTCTATAATAAATTAGTTTCCAAATTCAATGTCGTCCGAAATTTGATTTGAGAATACACATGTTTTTATTATGAAAATTTTACACGTGTTATTATATTTACCAAGTTAAGACCAAATTAGAAGGTAGTTGAATAAAAACAAAGATATCTCAAGGAATTTAGCTGTCATATGTAAGCCATCAGATGTCAAGTGTTTCTGATATTTGACCATTTGTTTCCTAGACTAATTAGGACTGAAATGTGTCGCAAGATAGTCAAACTGAGTGCAAGTTGGACGTTGCTAAATAAAAACAAAAATGCCTCAAGAACATTTCGCAAGGAATTCCAAACGTTTAGTTAAAATCAAGACCGTACAGCGCAGTGCCGTATCGGAAGTTTAATAAAAAACCTACGGCGTGTGTAAAGTCTGCTGGATAAACAGGAATGCTCAGCGAACCGGGAAAAACATTCACCTGAGCTCCCCGATCGGGAGATATCTTATTTAAGGGAGACTTATTTTTCACCTCCAAGTAGATCCACCCTCGTGCCAACTTCAAAGGAGGGAGCCCCCCCTTGTTAACAAACTTCTACCTATCTGCATTTTTATTTAAGTTTCGACAAAAATTTCCACCCCTTAATTCAATTTTTTTCCCTAGAAAATTAATTAGGGAACACGTACTTTCTGTTGATGATGCCGCTTTTAATTTGCGAGGGTTTGAAGTAAATATGTAGGGTTTCAATTTGAGGGTTATTTCCCATTTTTACTTATACTCCTCTATATAATAATTTTAATCACATTCCCTTGAATTAAAGGTGCGTTGGGTACCTACGTATTTTTCGATAACTTTTGACTAATTATAACTGCCTTTTACATTTTGTTCGGCCATATTTTCCTTACATCTATTTTGGATGAAACTTATCAATTTCTAATCAAATAATTCTACCTATCTACATATATTATCATCTAAACTGATCATATTTGAAACTAGAAACCTTTAAATAATCGACGAACTCTCAAACTGGATGTGTAGCCTTTTGAATTTTAACCATCTTTACCATTTGTGTGCACAAACACAACCGGAAGAGTCATAAAAACCAAACAGAACTGAATACGAGTGCGCTGTACTTCAAAAAGGACTAGGCAAACACGAATTAGAGGAACCGAACACGATAAAACATTAAAACCCCGCTTATTCCGCGACCGTTTGCGAAACGGGTTCTGCTTGTTTTTTACAAAGAACCACGAACCGCTCCATTCATCTCAAAGAAATCCCATCGGAGTGCAAGTAGAGTGGACAAAAACGTCACAAGTACAGGTAACTTGGAGTCCGAACAGGTCGGACCGCTAGCTTAGACCCGTTCGTGCTGTTGCTAGTACTGTCTGATATCATTCAGATCCACGTTATAAATAAATCTGACTTTAGTTCACTATTCATTTTGCTATGCAATATATTCAAACCCGAAAAACTGCAGACTATCGAAGGCACGGCTAATATGATAAAACAACTATTTTGTTTGGAACTTAGCGTTAAAATTAAATAACGATGAAGTCGTTCTTTTTATCATTGTATTTAGATTTTTATCATTAAAATGGACCTTCATATTAAAATAAGATGTATCGTAAAAGTTATCGGAATAGTGTGTATTATGGAATAAATAGCTCTTCAAATAGGTCTCAGAGAGAGTAGTTTATTTGTGACATTGCTACTGTGATTTTTGTGGAAATATGCTTGGTGATTTTATACCGTAATGTAAACATAGTAATGGTTGCTTATTTAAATATGGAATAGGTTTTAGGAATGAAATTTATCGTATAGTTCTATTATATTCAGTCACAGACAAGTTTTTACACATTTAACCTAAGAATTAAACTTTTTAAAATTAAATTAGTTTGTCAAGTTTATAAAAAAATTTTAGAAATACAGCAAACACAACCTTATAGTGCCAAATGAAATATTGTTATTATATTAATAATTTATTAACACTCATAAAACTTGCCATCAATGCATTCATTTATATTAAGCCGTCTTGTCAATATAGAAAAAAAGCTAACTGCACCGTTCAATCACTTTCTACGTCAACAAAGCTGATCGCCTATACAGGTGACTATAAACTATAAGAATGTAACACAATGCATACAAAAACTATTCAGTCCATACAAATCGCTGGCTCGTGCCTATTGAATAGAATTATTAGGCACTCAAACGTCAATATTTAAAAATCGATTCCGAAGTGCAGGTAGTTTTGACCGTTTTTTTCCGCATTCAAATGTTCCAGCCGGTTTTTATTACGCTTTTTTGTTGTGTGCTTTTTTTTTTGTTATTGTAATTTTTTGTCGCCTCAAGTTGATACGACGTGTGAGCCGAATATAAATGTGAGACTGGTTTTTTTTCTCTGTTCTTTTTTCTATATTTGCCACTTAACTGGCTTACGCTAGATGTATTTTGAATGAGATGTTTGTGATGGAGGATTTTTTTACTATGTTGTTAGTTACGTTTGGGTTTCGACTGGCTACACTTTTTTATGGTTTTGTAGAAAAACGTGTGAAGCCGGGATACTATAAAAGGCAATGGCAACATCGAGTCATATTTTAATATGCAAATTATTCCACTATACTTAACAGTGATAGATGAACGTAAAACGGCTACTGAACGTGTAGAAACTTTTAGAAAGGAGAATATTATTATGCAGTTATATCAATTTCTAATTAATTTTTCATTAAAATTAATAAGTAGATTCGATTTCAATAATGAAACTATTGATAATTAGATTTATAGGAATTTAATATCAAATAGAGATACAGCAAGGCGTTATAGTAATTCTCCTTTCTCATGATAACTGCAAGGACATGAAATATTCCTTACCACCTTGCTCTCATGCAACAGTGCAAATTTGCCACTTATAGTCACACAGTTGCCACAAGCAACTAACTGATCGTGGTATTACTTCCGTCATTCATCATCAG
>DWMG01000155.1:0-24033 GCA_018244855.1 Elbella merops
GACAGATTTGAGTGTAACAAATTAAAATAATATTCGATGTGAAGTTTTAGGGCTATAATTATCTTTGTTTGAAATATAAATATTAAAATTATACAAAGTTAAATTTAGTAGAATATATGTACCTTCACATAGGTCAAAATTAAACATTGTAATATAATAATAATGATTATTTATTCAAGCTGCTACTTTATATTTATTCTACAAATAATATATTTATTCAAAGAAATTATAACAGTTTGTTTAACTGTGATCGCAAACGGCCCCCTTTTTTAAATGAAACATTCTTATAGGTGCCTTAGTATTATTTCTGTATTCTTAAAAAACGCGGGAATTAACGGCGGTCAGCTAAGTTCAATTGAGATATAACAGTATGTCACACGGTGGACATATCGTACGTGTGACAGAAGTATTTCCAAATTCAAATCATGGCTTACTGTGGCTAACGTAAGGACCAGGTCGTGATCATATATTTTTATTTATTTATCTATCTTTTATTGTTGGTAACAAAGGGAGGACTTAATGCCAAGTGGAATTTTCTACCAGTCAAACCAGTTGATGATTGGAAGTATATCAATAATAATAATATTTATGCAGTAGTAATCAGTACTATGAATATAGAATATGAAAGAAATCAAAAGCCTCTCACGAGTTGACGGGAATAACGGTAAAAGGACATTCCTTTCCGCATTTCATACGACTTCACATTAAGATTGTGTGACACGTCGCAAAACGATGCACATTTCTCAACTCCAAGCATCATGGATACATACATTCTTATTTGTAATAAAATAGTATATTCCATATTCCTGCAGTACTGCTATCAATTAATAATAGTATACTAACTAACAGTACCCTTAAAAATGTAGGTAATACTAATTATTCTACTAGACCTGTGTATAGTCGATTTATAAAAACTGTAAGAAATGGAGGCTTAGAAAAAAGAGTAAATCATACGTAGGCATACAGTTACTGGCCAAAATAAAATTCAAAACTTGAATTTCTTCACCAAATTCACTATGCTACCTTCACGTTTATTTTATACGTGAGATCACGGGTGTAATCCTCGGCTGGATAGACAGTCGAATATAATGCACTCCTCTGTTTCACCAGTTACCAGGCATAGATCCAGACTCAAGCCCACTGATAGCAATTTCTACTATAATATCTAGATTAGAAGAATTCGATTAAAAGAATTCACGATCAGCAGTCGCGCTTGCAACCAGTGTTAAAGTAAACATGTTTGTATACACAAATATAAAATAAATATACAAATAAAAATATATAAATACAAATTATTACTTTTGTGAGCTTTATGGAATTTAAATATTTTTTATTCATAGCTCTTAAGCAACATCCTAAAGAGAAATTTATTAATAAATAACCCATTTTCCCGACTTGAGAACTTCGTTCGCAAAAGTATTGTACTTTTATTATGAAAAAATGGACTACACCGAGAGAAAAACTGTTTCTGGAAAAATAACCTATGTTTCATGATTGTAAATGTAACGGTTTAATTTACGTACATTTTTCGGGATGGCCGACTAGTTTCGGACCCATACGAGGTCAATCCTCATGAGCTCCCAGCGTTTGCAACGAGGTCGCGGCGGAGACTGTCGGCCCTAGTCGGGCCATCCCGAAAAACGTACGTGAGCTAAGCCGTTACATTTATAATCATGTGTATAAATACTCACGAAACATTTAATAGTAAAACCCATGTTTCATTTTAACCCAGCCCATTTTACCATGAAAATGGATCAGACGGTATGGACGCAAAAGATAATACAAATAAATATTGGTAACAAAAATTTTTAAGTAATAAAATACAAGCTAAAAACTATAAAAAGTCATGAAATTTAATGATGTATGTTTAAATTGCTGTGGAATTTAATATTTTCTGCTCTAAGATATAAGAGGAATTATAGAGGACTCTAAACTCTATTAGAAAATACAAGCCGTAATAAGAGGAATGCAGTACACTCAGCCAATACGACTGCAATCTTTAAACACAATAATAAGTCTAATCGGTTTTACTTTATTATATTGTACATTCCAATTAATTGTAATTAATAAATTAACTGTGGACATACATTACAAATCAGTCCAAGGATGTCAATTCTACAGTAGTTCAAGTGACTTTGTACTCCCGAGACTTTTAAATTGTAAAAATCGCTGTGTGATAAGGTGTAATACATTGCTGTTTTTACAAAATAATTGTGCTTATTATTTTGTATCATATACACAAAATTTGCAGAAACTAGATTGTAACGCAGTACAAAATAATTAAGTATTAGTAATTATAAACAAATGTAAGCAAAAATCATACATTTTAATTAAATGGCATAGCATTTTTTATCCGAGTAACCGTTCATGGCATGTCATAGCTGCCGACGGGACTGTGATGAGAAAAAGCTCATTGGATATTCATAGGGAAAAGTGGAATAGTCCGGAGATAATTATTTTGGCAAGCGAAATACAAGTTAGCCATTAAATAACCGTCGGAACTGGGGACGGCTGTAATAAAATTGTACAGCACTGACAAATGCGTTATCTCCCCATTCGGATTTATTGTCGCGATACCGCCGCCGGCGCTCCAGGTCGGCTTTTGAACGCAGCTACAGAATTTAATATACCAAAAATGGAAAGAAATGGACCGGTGCATTTTGTTTTGTCACGGACCTTTAACATACTCGTATTTGATATAAAAATATTTTTATTATTTTGCATTGACATATTTCACATCGTTACAGTTTATGATCTGACATTTGAATCTTAAAGTAACATCCATATAGATATTTATCAGTATTTATGTCATTTTATATTTATTGTAACGTAACCTATATAATTATGTACATTTATCATTTAGTATGTCTGTCTGACATGTCTGTATATCTGTATCGACATTTCACAACTTTTGTAAGGAACCGAAAAAATTATTATTAGGTATTAACAAATTAATTCATTGCATTCCAAGTTCCAGTCATTTTTTATCCAGATTAAAACTCCTATTTAGCCTGTATATCCAACATCCTAATGTAAGCATTATGACAAATTATTTTTGAATCGTCTCCCTTTTTTACATGACATAAATTTCATATACGACATACTTATTAACAAATGCAAAGTCTGCAATGGAATCGAATTAACTTCGCAAATCGAAAGCGTCTGTCAAAAATGAAGAAGAAACTAAAGAAGAAGAAGATTATATAAGAATAACATATCAACATCTCTCTTACATTTTCCTATCGAATACGAGATGCAGAAGCTCGCACCCTGTTCCGTCCGAGTGAATCACGGAATCGATTTGTTGTCGACGGCGCGTAAACAAACTTCGTGCGTAAATCTAAGTACTTTCGCCGGCTAATGGTCACGTTTCACTCAATTATAAGTGCTGTGTGGAACAGCCAAATAGCTGGAAAGCTTCCAACGAGCGATTTCAGTGTAAGCACTGGTATTTGATAGCTTTTACAGACGAATAGCTACACATTCCAACATGCTTTTCGAATTGCACGCCTGCGAATAGACTAATTTTATGTATTTGTGTTAAAAAATATTATTATCATTAACAAAGCTGCATAAGGTGAGTTTAAATTTCTTTTTACTCTGAGCATATAATGCTACGTAGGTTAAATATGCAAAGTAAATGTGAGTCAATTCATTTACAAAAATAACCCTTTTGAATTGTAAAACTGAAATAGCGAAAGATAATAACTGTAACTGCACTCGACAAACAAAATGGCTGACAGGAGGAGGCAGGTTAAAAAAACGTACTACGTGCACGTGGTTGTTCCTAATAATATTATTGCAGCGTCCTAGGAAGCACAAAGGGCGTAAAAGTTTAACGTACGAACACGACCATAATTTTCACGGAAGTCGTAAAGAGAGCGCCGCCATGTTGGGAAACGGCGAATGTTTTGGCGGGAACGCATGGTTGTTGTTTTTTGTTATTCCAAAAAAGGAACAGACGAAGGTCCGTTGATTGTTCACCCACAGAATAATAACCTTAATTAAACTTTCTCGCTGTCTGACATCTCAAATGTTTTAGCAGGCTACAGATTTAGCTTTTTGTAGTAAGATAATTTATTTTTGTAGTTGGATAATAATTTTTGTAGTTAGATAAACGTTATTTATACAATCCAAACATTTTAAAAGTATGTTTTGGTAATTTTTGTTAAAGAGATTTAACGAAGCGCTCGTTGTTCTGACGTGGTAGTAAATTGAAAGTGGTCTGTAAAGTTAAGCGGCACTAGCCGCAGACGGTGGTTGGATAAGTGACTGTTGAAGGATTTTTTTTACGAGCGTTTTAAAAAAAAACGCACTTTAATCAACGGATCCGGGTTGGAACCTTTAGGTACAAGGTTAGGTAGTTTAAAGCACAGCTAAACCTCGTCGGAGACCTTAGAGGATTAAATACATCCTACAGGTAGGTTGACTAGTAACCCGTTCTCAAAAAATCATCCGCACAGGAGCACCGTGGTGAAACACACTAAGTGCCTTGCGCATTTGCGAAAGAGATCTATTCCCAGATGTGGGACGTGGGGATATAGTAAATATATAAATAGTAATATTATTTAGTAAATATATATATATATGTAGTAATATTATAACACTAGATTTTACATCATCTATTTCTTTTTAAACAATCCACGTTATTTTTTAAATAGAGTTCATGATAACATTGTAACAAAAGTGATGACCGGCAACTTTTCCAATTCCAACTGGACAGATCCCGAATGGCACACACAAACAATATTCCAACTGAGTGCTGCTAACTACAGTTAGATAACAGGGTTTCCTTATTTCGCATCACTACAGTACTGATTTGAGTACTAGGGTCCTTTCAAATAGATCGAATCGCTATATTTTGTTCGCATTTAAAATGAACTTTTAAAAATATTGATTGGTAGTAATTTCAATATAGTCTATTCTTTCATTTCAATTGTTCTTAATGTGTCATATGCATATGCAATATTTCACGAAAAGCATATTAACTATGTTTCATAAAAGCAGAAAGTTATCTTTGTAAAATATTAACATTTTTATGCCATTATCTGTCTTGACGTTATCAAGTGAAAACATATCAGATATATTTATAGCGAGAATATAAGACACAAAATTTGTTCTAAGAAAAGAACTGACTTGAGTTTTAGCTCCGCTAGAGTCTACAGATGACAGTAATTACTTACTAACATCTCAACTAAATGTATTTTCCCAAATCTGTTTTCTTTTGCCAACGAATACAACAAATACTGTTAACGAATTTAAAAACCGAACAATGGGTGAACATTTATTAAATTTGTATACCTATATCTGACGAATGAGGACATCCACATCTGCCGAGTCTACATCGGACACGCATATTTAACGTAATAATCCATAATAATTAATGTGAACCGATTATCAACTTTGTACCCATACAGACAAGGCTCAACTTCTAAACGCCCGCTACTATTGTCCCCTAAACGGTTGCCATAGAAAATATTCAAATGAGGCTTCAAAATGACGGGGGCATGTTCTGTGCGCGTACAATAAATAAAACGAACGAGAGTAGTAATGGAAAACATCATAAATTACGTAATTGATTTATTGATTAATAATCTTTTAATATTTATTAGAACACCAATTAAATTAGAACACGTTTACTCCTATCAGTGCCTACCACTTAAAGGACATAGCATGATGATTTTTGTATGTGTCTGCCTCCAATATACTTCAAACCGCAATACATTGTTGCTCAGCAACGGAAACGGATATACATAGGTATGGTGCTTACTGAGTCAAAATTTTCTAATGGAAACTTCTAGAAATCGCATTAGTTTGGCGACCAAAAACAGCACGAACGCAGACTCTACGGCGGTTAACCAATTTAAAACTCTCGTAGAGATGTAGAGCTGACCGCAAAACGCCAATTCATTTAGTCGGACATGTGCGGCGAGTGTGAAAGTTAGGTCGCAACATTAATTATATATGATAGTGGCATTCCGTAAAATATATGAGTCCGTGAAATATATGATGAAAAGATTCCAGTACAATGACCTCGAGGTGTGGACTCCACAATATGGGTACTAAATAGTTATCACATTAAAACTTTCCTTTTTAGAATATAATAGTTTATTGTTTAAATTACTCATAAAGCTGTATCATTAAATAACTCATAAAATTGAAAGTACTGTACAACGTATATGATAGTGAACTGTTTTCTAAGGCGTGTGATATCTGTCAAACCGCCGTTGATCACCGTGGTGGACTATGGCCTTAATTCTCCTCATTCTAAGAGATGATTTGTGTCTAGTATTCGAACAACAAGACTGATGATATGTATACATTACAAAATTACTTTAGAATTTTAACTAGACTTATGTAAGAAAACAGTTTGTATATTTCCAATGGAAAAAAAATAATTAAATTTATTTTTATCTACACAAACAATGAGCTAACCACTATTGATAAAATTGCGTTCACACGCATTCGTTAGAAAAAAAAAAAATTCTGATGTAATTCTAAATATATGATACATCTTTACAAACATTAAAATTAGGCAAAAAATACATAGTACCTATATAAATATATTGTTAAAAATACTGAAACTTAAAACTGTAGCTTGAAATGGGTCAATTAGATTTAATGCAGTTCAACGACTCCGTTATTCGCATTATCAAGTTTCATAAAACTCCCAAGGGCTAAATATTATAAAACGCATGGCAATTTTAACCTCCCCCACAGAACTTAACTGTTCGTCATTTGCTAAATCACGCTTATCAGAATGGCGCCACCGCTGTCGGGAAGCGAGAAACAAAGATAAATGGACAAGTGGCTTTGATAAGTGAGAATCATTGGGGTAAACATAGAATCGTTAAATTCAAAATATAATAAAAATTATATGTATAAAAGAATTGTACTTATCCAGTGTAAAAACGAGGCATAAATAAAGGACGATATACTTAAGTATAAACATTATATTAAGCATAACGTTTTTATTATGTATTACTTAAGCGACACTGGCCTGATGTATTGCATTACGTATCAGACACGTATCGATCTGAAACACGCGTGCCCAGCGTCGGGATGCTGGGCAAAAACTGTCGAAGGGAAGGCGTAAGGCCAGTAGACTGAGACAAGCTGATGATGAAATAGTGTTAGATGCATCTTAGACGATAATATTGTTCGCATACAAGTTACTCGCCGACGGTGACACACGGTTGAAAAAAATAACACCAAATTTTGCAAACTTTGTTCGAGGGGCGACATCTTCTAACCGTAACTGACAAAGATGGGGGACAAGCCTCGACTGCCTGACATAACTTTCATTTCGATATCGCCTGTATATGGTTCTTTAATGTATTTCATATCAATGATACGAGTATGAGGATAATATTGGGTAGCACCCTTTTCGGCATTACATACGCAATGAGAACAAAACTATATTTCATGTTATATTTGATTTCATTGCGTATTTGTGTATAGAGACGTTTATATATGTAACGAACGTCATTTTATATTTGTTTTCCATTAAAAGGCGTACTACTAGTGTCATATTTGACCACCATTAAATAACGAAAATAAATAATGTATTTTAATCATCTTTATGCTGCATCAGTCTGGATATATGTAGACTTCTTCTAATGAGCGGCATCACGCCCTTCCTCTGCTTGCGGCATATCTTTTAAAGTATGTAATAAAAACTTCCGTTCAACAAACTAATCCCTTTAAAGATATATTTCAACATGTTATATTAAAATGTATCATAATGTATACGAAAAAGAATTTATGTGTACGTAGTAGAAGCACGTCATGTCGGTTACGGTAAAGATATTTGGCACTCGGTGTTCTCTGCCTACCCCAAAAGGCTCTGGTATTACTATACAATAATAATAAGAGTAACCGAACATTAAAAATGTTAAACTACAAATATATAAACTTGATATCAGAATACATTGATAAACATTAAACTTAAATAACAATGTAAAGTAATGATGTGTAGAATTAAAAATTGCAACGCACTTTTTCACCCCTAGACATATAAACATCGAGTGTTATTATACTCTGTTGCACATATGTCTAGCAGACGCGTACACAAATATTTAAGTTGGTAGGCAGACAGGTAGTTACGCCCCAGCGTAACGCTAATATCTAAATAAGTACAGCTTGTACACCTGTATTTGAAAGCGGGAACAGGTAAGGGTGAGTCTGAGAGGCTTATTGCTAGTGAGTGGTGGTTATATACTTGTTTTACTCCAAGTACTTACGGCGCACAGCGAGTCTAGACAAGTATTAGTATTCCACCGGAATTATTACCTGTAAAATAAAAGTTTTAAATTGAAAACAAAAGAAATTTGTATAGATTTAAGCAAAAATATAATAAAGGCCAGCTTATATCGTGATGTTTATTAAAAACTTTATAAAGTAAATTAACATTTAGCTATTAGCATAATAAATTCATTTTGTTATTTTAGAGTAATTATTTCACGCGGATATTGTGACGCAATTCTTTTAAATTAATGTTTCTTAACTTTCCTATAAAATCCCGTTTAACACAATGCTTTCATTTTATCAGTTGAACACAATTCTTTCATAATAATATTAAAATGCAATTCTTTTATATTAATCGTATTTAACTAGTGCATGACAGATTATAATCATTTTTTTTATTTTACTACTTAGTAACTTGGTCCTTATATTAATTTTTTTTACGATGTATACCTTTAATGTAGAGTTATAAAAGTAAGAACTATTTTAAGCGATCTTTTCAGAATTAGCAAAGTACATTTTTGCCTGCAATATTTTTGTATTCTTTTCAGCTTGTTAGAAATAATTAAACCCAGAAATACAGTATACAATGTACCGAACTCGTGATGTTCGTGATGTTCTGTAGTACCAGATAACAGATCTTGTTATTGGACGAAAAAGTATTCTATATTAATTAAAGCATGTCCTTGATATGCACCTGTACGAAACTAATATCTTTATTTAAAAAAAACTTCATTAAAATATCTCGAGCTCTGGAAACACGATTATGATTACATCTTACTGGAATGACCGACGTAGCGGTTGATATTGAAACCGGTCGACAACCTGCTCGATCATAATAGGAGTAAACTTCAAAAGCACGTAGATACATGTAAGTTGTCAAAAAATTAAAAAAAACACTTTGATTTGCATTCGAAAACGTTTTTTATCACGAACCACTTTTTTACTAACTTTGATGTGATATTAAAAAAATCCTAGTGTAAAATTTAATTACAGCTCATGAATTACCAATAAAATGTGACAAAAAACCAAAGTATCAATTAGAAACGTTCTCGGAAAGCTTCGACAAGGACATCTTGAAGCAGATACTCAATAATTTTTTAAATCAGTCACTCATTAGCTTCTCATGTGTTATAAATATTCATAATCAATACTCTACTTATTTATAAGAGCTATTAATATATTATGTAGGTAATTGGAAAAGGCATACGTTATATACGAAACACTAAATTTTCATCAGAAACTTGAAACAGAAATACAACATACTTGGGCGCACTAAAAAGGATTAAATTATTGAACTAGCTAGCTTTACTGCCTCGACACTCATTAACAACTTCCTAATTACGAAACCGCCATTAACAAGACGCCGTAACCGCGAGATGACTTGGAGTTCTGAACTAGTAGGGCGTCAAATAGAACTGGCAGTGGACATTAAATAAAGGCGAGACATAATGTAATATTGATTCTATGAACAGAGTGATGGATGTAGAAGCACGGCAGATCAGTACGCGTACAGATATGTAATTGGCCTTATGAGGCCTCTGACTATCCGTATGAGACATGGCGTGATCATACAATAATAATGTAATATGCCTTTACGCGGCAAAAGTATGAACATTACGGTGATATTTAGCAGTGACTTATTACTTATATTATTTCCGTGTAGATATTACAAATGCATATGTAGTCTGTAAATTAGCAAATTAGACATGCACGCTAAGGTTTTGTTTTACTGGAACACGACTTTGCACTAATCGCACCAATAAATGTTTAAGACTAAAACTGGAAGCATAAAAATGATATTGGAAGCCATTAGAGAAATACAGTATTAGTTTAAATGTTATTTTTAGTGTTATTTCTATGTTATGTTATTATTTAAAGTAAGTGGTATTACCGTTTTAATTAATATATAAATAAATATATAAAAATACCTGCCATTTCCATTTCAAGTTTGCTCTGTGGTCCTAAACTAGTGTTGTATACAAATCACTGGTGTGAAGCTGTAAGCCACCTTGCGCTGTTACAAATGTCGCTTAGTGTTACAAATAGTTTAACAGCGGCAGCTGCTGTTATACCCATATGCTTATGGGCACAAATTTGTGATCCTGCCGCGAAAGCCTGACACTTGAATCGATTACTGTAAGAGATCTGTCCACACGATTTTAATTAGGGTTGAATGAATAATAGTAAGAACGAATAAGTAGTGCCCTTGTTCAACTGATCTTGTATATATCTTGTATATAGATATATATATTGGTTTCATTGTGTACATGTAAGAAATAAAAAAATCATCACTACACTTACATAGTATCACCAAAGACAATCTTTTAAAATAGTACATGAGAGACGAATTAATTGTGATAATGAAAAGCATATTAATTATAAGTGTGAAAAGAAATGCCAGTTAATACACTGTGCTAAACAGATAAATTCGAATTCGATTTCCGGTTTGATACCTAGATATCTGATTGGTGTATTCAATTACGCATTTAAATCTTTACATCTTTACGTTACTTCTCTATCTACTATCTTTAGGCTCACCACCTATTCCATGGTAAGACGTAAACGTAACTGGTGAAACGTGGGAGTGTACCACACTACTCTGCCTATCCCTTCGGGGATTATAGGTGTGATGTTACATTTTTTTATTAATACGCTTTATATTGGCTGATATATATTTATGGCACTCACAGCGGAAATCTTTTTCGAAGCTGAAAATGCAAAGCTTTATTTGTTTATTACCGATACATTAAAATCCGTGGGTAAAAGACTGTTTTTCGTATATTACAATTTCAAATTAGGGTTTTCATTAAATACGTCCTAATTAATTTAATCGATGTGTTGCAATGTGTTATTGATAATTTTCGATCATTATTTTTCAAAAAAATAACACAATAATTTTCATTCAGAAGGGTTACAGAAAAACCATGTAACAACCTACAACTATTTTTAGTTTGCGATAGACCAATTCAAAAACGCGTGCCAAATACACCGAGATCGCAGTTCGTCCAAAACTAAACGTAATCGAGCGGTCGAAAAACCCCAGATCGATAGCGAATGCATGGTGTACGGAGTACTGAGGGTACCGCAATGCCTACGTGCAAGGGTCCTCCCCTCTGACTCATAAAGAGGGTGGCGCCCTCTCACTTCGGGTTTGGTCGATACTCCTCTCTTTTGTTTTACACTTCCAACGCACTGCACTACCCGATTTAAGGATAGTGCGTTGAATAGTTAAAAGCCATGCAGATTAGTGGATGAAATACGAAAACCTTTAAATGTTATTGATTTTGGATTCGGAGATGGGGGTACATGGATACTGGTTTTTATCGATATTAAAAATCAATTCCGTTTAAATATATAGCATCCATACATATTTAAAGGCTTCTTAATAATTACTACTGATGAATTGCTCACATTCTCTAAGAGCGTTTTGGAACAATGTAAAGTTTGTTTAATATCCACTGAGTCTATTTGACCAAAGGTAGTTCCAATTACCTACTGAGTGCATTCTGTTGTACGCTCTCCAGTTATCGTAAGTCCGATCTCATTTAAGGCATCTGAGTTTCGAAAACAATTATCATTGCCTCCAGAGCGGTCCCTTACTTGCTAATACAATCTGCTAATAGGTTTAACCAAGTTGGCTTTCACGGGTTATTGTTGTATAGAATTATATAAGATAGTTTAGCGATTTAGATTTAAGCTTCTCGTTTCGGGGTTCGTGGCCCTAGCGTCTCAAAATGTATTTTCGATTAAACAAACACGCTAACAGTTATGGTGGAAGTACACATTGTTAGAAAACTGCTGGAGAGTTCTTCATAATATTGTCTAAGGCTTGCAAAATCTACCAAACCGCAATTGACAGCACTATAGAATTGAGCTTTCTCTTTTTGAGAGGACATGTCAGACAGTGGCTGTCAATAGGATTGATGATGGTGGTGAAAAATTAGATAAAGGCCCAAATTATTTATTAGTTATTTTTACTATTTTGGTACTTGACAATATTTTATTTTTAAGTAATAACAACAAATCCCGTCTTCTTTAGGATAAATGACCATATTTTATCATGACCATATCTCTGAATATATTGTAAAGATAGATTAAGAACAATTCGAACGCTTCTTATAAGCAGGCTCCAAAGTGTCTGAAGAAGAATTGAGACATACCCTAACCCTAAACTATCCTAACTAGAGCTGAAGGTCGAGCTCAGTGGCGTGCCATTGGAGAGGCCTATGTCCAGCAGTGGACGGGAATAGGCTGATGATGATGATTAAACTATCCTTAACGAAAACATAATGGAGGATCAGATTCCTAACTAGTATAAAAGCGGGGCAAACGTTTTCAAAAAATGTTTTTTATCTCCTACCTTTTTGCCGCTCGGTACACGTTGGGGTCCCTAAATGTTGAGATCGCAAGATAGCAAATTATTAATAGCAACGCTTGTATATAATTCATAATAATATATTATGTACCTTATACGGGATTTTCTTAAGCGGGCGATGTATTTTACTTAGGGTGGAAGGGTGCGTAGATCAAACAAAACAATATTTGTCGAAATTCGTTACGCCTGGTGTTTTCAAGAGCCTTCGATAGCGAGCGATGTCGTTAAGTTTCCCAATGTTTTGTATTAACTATATACTGTACACTATATTATGTATATTAGCAGTGATAATTATGGTGTATAGTATAGTAGCATAGTATGGTGTATAACATTATAATGCCTCAATTAATGTTCATGAATGTGAATGAGAATTTATGTACAATAACAGATATTGTTTTCGTGCAAATAAAGGTCTTAGTGCAGTATCATAAAATATTTTTTTTCTGAAAATACTAAGAAAACTTTTAATGGCAAAAATACCCTATCTAGTTACATATCTACAACATCTAAGAAACCCCGTGAGTAAAGTCTAATATCAGAGGAAACAAGATATTCAACTGGATAACATTTGTGTTATAGATAGTGTTATATCGACCTAAAACTGCTGAATCGCCTCGAGGGCGCTTTGAACGATTCAATCCAATACTCTAATAATAGTAGATGATTGATTGATACCAATAGTAATGGAGTATCCACATTAGGTGGAACAAAGTGCATATCCAAATACTAATGCATGGTTGATACACTTGCAATAATGACATCAACACTATTGAAAACAGCAAGAAGTTTAAAAGTAGCAGGTTTTGCCGCGCGGAAATCCATTGTGTAATGTGAAACAACTGAACACAAAAATATTGACGAAATGTATTTCTTATCTGTTCATGTTCTCTTTGCAGCAGGAAGAGAGATTCACTTCATGTGTGATGAATACTTCATACTACTTTAAAAGTGAAATAAATAATTTTTT
The DNA here is from genome assembly GCA_018244855.1 of Elbella merops. Taxonomy (NCBI): domain Eukaryota; kingdom Metazoa; phylum Arthropoda; class Insecta; order Lepidoptera; family Hesperiidae; genus Elbella; species Elbella merops. The sequence continues at coordinate 13,590 of DWMG01000155.1, forward strand.
GAAGCGTATATGAGAGTCTAAATAATAAATAATTAAGTATATCATTTGGATGAGGTTAATATTTTGGAGAAATTAATTTTTGTTAATATTTTACTAGTTGGAGAGGCACTAAAGAAGATGAAGAATATTTTTATAACACTAATACTACATAGCATAATATTTTACAAATCAAATTTATTTTATTGTCATAATCGTTACAATAATGATTAGTCATATTGTCTTGATTAGAGTATTCTCATGACAACAATAACATACGATTTTAATATCTGGCGTAAGTAAGTAATTCTCCTGTGTTCTTTAATAATAAACTTGTTGAAGTAATGCTTGTTTTAGTGTAGGCGGCTGAGTATAGAAGGTAAATATCCAGAACGACAATAACATAACGCATAACGTACGAGAATACAAATTCGCGCTTTATTATATCACGAATGTAATAATATACCACGAGCAGCGACGCATATCAATCTATGAGTATATGACCAAGGGGCACATTTTTGTTAATGCATTTGTGGTAGAAACCACCCCCGAAACTTAAAGGCTTCGGTCACTGACCTTTAGGGTGCACGCCATCATCAATGCAATAGGGCGAGTTGCGTTTTTTTTTAAATAATTTAATTGCAGTTCTGAAGCTAATAGAATATGATTCTAGAAATTGGTTTTGATAAATAAGAAAATATGTCCATGTTCTTTGTGGTATTCATTCTATTGTTTTATTTCAAATTTTCTTGTTCTGTTTTGTTTTTTTAATATTCTGTCAAATTATGACATTGACCCGAAAAAGGTTTTAGTAGGTACCAAATCAGGTAGTATTATGTAACAATCGTTAATATTGTTATGTAGTAAGCCTCAAATAAGTAAAATCGTTGCCTTGTGAAAGAAAGTAGTACGCTTTAAAATTCCATTATTATATATTTTTCAATCAAGTGCCCCAATTGCGTATATGGTAACTTTTGTGTTCACAAATCATTTGTCAAAATAAGTATTCCAATACTCATCAGAGATATCTTCAGTCGTTTTGCAGAAAGCAACCATTACAGCTTCTTACTTTAGCAACTGTAATTTTTTCTATAGTTTTCAGACGACAAAAAACCGAATGTTGTAATAGCCCTAATTTTATTTCATTCAATATCACAGACCATTGCATTCTTTAATTATTATCAATTACTGCTTCACTTGGCCAGAACTAACTGCAACTGAATGTCGCGGAATATAAATGAAACTTTATGAAAATTCGGTGTTACCTGTAACTCCCTTCCACTGATATTGATTGACCTATACAACTAGCGATAATATGTTTTCTATACAAATAATTAACTGAATATTAAGCTATTGCATATAGCTTTTATCGCGGGCTTTGAGCGCGACGACCGAATGATGAATTTCCGTAACGAAAAAAAACCTAACACCCCCACTCCTCCTACTATGTATAGTTCTTGCAATTAACGAGCGCGGCATTCCGATTTTGGGCACCGTAGCGTGCGGCCGTGTTTTTGTATGCGACCCGCTCGTGAAAGTGTTACGATCCCAACGGACGCGTACGCGGCCCCTCGCGGTGCGTTTCGCTTCTCGCTAGATTCGTCGTCGTCCCTGTCATTCGCACGCGGGAAGCGTCGCCCCGGTCAGTCTCTCCCAAGCGAGTGCTAACCCCTTTGAGCGCGACTCGCCTAAGCCGCGCTTTTCAGATTACTATTTTAATTATTGTCGACGCGTTTGTGCTATTGTTCGCGACAAATAAATCAAAGCAGTGCGGTTCCACCTCGCGCGCGCGGTGGAATCACCGGTAAAACCGTTAGAGAACTAAGCAATCATTTCGTAATCTTTTCGTATTCATTACGAAATTGATTACAATAAAAATATTTTAAACGAAACATTTAATAAAAATATTTTAAACGATATTAACTTCTCATTTATTCAATAAAAGAAAAAAAATTGTTTTATTATCGGTCACCACGCTCAAAAAGTATAACTTGAATTAATATCAAAGAAAAAATTTGAATTAATATCAAAGAAAAAAAATACTTCATAATTAAATAAATAATTATAATTGCATAAGTTGATAAAAAATGCTATGCAATAGCTTTACCACGGCAGTCCCCGAGTTCCGCACGTTTATTTTTGTTATTTTATTGTGAGTGACTGAAGCTCGGTCGCCCAAATAGTATAATAACAATGAGTGTAATTTTTGTTACAGACAAATATGCCCGTGGTCGAATACATGCGGCCGGACGAACAGGCGAACAGGGTGGCAGAGACGGAGAAACAGCAGCAGCCGATACAGAACCGATCGGCCGAGGTGAGAATTGTATGAACTCAACGTGAAATAATACATATAAAACATTCACCATTTTGAGCAACGGTCATTTTTATCTATTTGTGATGGGTATATTGCGATAGGCTTACTCTCTAGTTATTTCTAAGATGGGATGTGTAAAATAACTGGTGAAATGTAGCAGTGCGTTCTTCTGCCAACCCATACGGGGAAATAAAGGTGTGGTGCTATGTGATTGTTGTTGAGATTGTTATCATTAATAAAGTCTTTTGGTTGCTCTTACAGAACACAGATGTGAATCGCCGTGCGGTGGCCAAGAAGTCCACCAGCGTGGTGTCGAACCTGCCCGCTGCAGCCTCTCCCGCCGCACTGCCCGCGCAGAACCTGGACAACATCACCAGCAGAGTTGTGGTAAGATGGTATTGAATAAATGCATCTTCAGCTGCAATAAAAAAAATTATATATCTATCAAATAACCTACTACTCCGGTGATTACTGAACCTGATTAATAAAGGGTTGTGAATTCGATACTGCTTTGGGGTAAATGTTTATGTAATGATCACAAGTATTTGGTCTGTGTCTGGGTGCAATATTATACCAGTAGGTCAACTATACAAATGTACATATATGTATGTGTGTATCAGCTGTATGATTACTTTAGTACAAGGTCTGGAGAGTTTGGGAAACTGTGGCTGTGTGGGAACTATCGAAAAAAATATTCAACTCAGTACTTGAAGTTCTACTGGTTGTAATTGGTCACTATAATATTTTCTAGTTGCAACCCTTTCTGTTTTCTATGTAATTCCTTATTATTATCATCATCATCATCATCAGCCTACTTGTGTCTAGTGTTAGATATAGGCCTTCCCAATAGCCCGCTACCGAGCTTGATTTTTAGCTATTCGCTGCTAGCTACTTTCCGTATATTGCTACTATTGGTGCGAGTACTAAAGCAAAATATATTCTTTTCTAGTACTACACACCAAAGCATTCAGTGAGACCTCGCAGACTCGTGCCCCATAACTGCGGTCCCCAGTGCAACAGGACGGATGTGTTGCCGCTGCACGAGCTCAAAACGTATAATCCACTAGCAAAACCGTTACTCAGCGGATGGGAGAGGTGAGCTGCTGAATGAGAAGTAATGTCTTTTCATATCTCGAATAAACATATACCATGTATGGTATAATATGTTAGATAAGTAAGTCTGATTATAGTATTAGTATATTTACATACATTAACTTTTCCAAATATGAATATGGCTGATTGATTATAATTTAAAAGTTTTAGAAGTGTTTGTGACATAATAGGGTGTGTAACGAGCGAGACGTTAATGTGAAGTGCGTGGGGCGTGTGCGCAGGCAGATCGTGCGGTACAGGGGGCAGAAGGGCGTGGCGTACCGCGCGCCGTGCGGCCGCCGCGTGCGCGACCAGCGCGAGCTGCACCGCCTGCTGCGCTCCACGCGGGCCGACCTCTCGCTCGACCTCTTCGACTTCCAGCCGCACACGCACTGCCTCGCCGAGTTCGTGCTCAACAAGTGCCTCATCATGAAGAAGGTGCATTGCCCGCTACATACATACCCCTAACATTATTATAACTAATATTATTATATTATTTATATTAATTGTATTCTTATATTTAGTCAACAAAACATAAAATTTCGGCTGGTTCGAGGCCCCACTTTGGCGGGGATAAATAAATCAAACTGTCCACCGCAAATATGTAGTTTGGATTTCACTACCTCATTTGTACAATATATATATAATTCTTTGTGATGCTGGAACATTTACATTCACATGACTACTAAAAAATACTTCACTACATCCACTTTTCTTTGTAAGTATATAACACTATATTTGTGTTAATAAATATCGACTCTCTCTGTAAACTAACATTATATATGCATAATAAGAATGAGATATCTTTAATATATACAAGAAACTCCAGCAAATAATGATTCTCTATTCCAGGACTTGTCCCAAGGCAAGGAGAACGTGCCAGTGCCCTGCGTGAACTACTACGACAAGTCTCTGCCGGAGTTCTGCTCCTACAACACGGAACGCACGCCGACCGCGGGTGTGCCACTCAACTTGGACCCGGAATTCCTGTGCGGTTGCGACTGTGATGACGACTGCGAGGTATGATAGTATTATTAAAGCAATATGTTGAAAATAATGTGTGAAATAGAAAAAGTATGTAGAGGAGCAGGCTGCATGCGGTGTACGTGGTGTACGTGGTGTACGTGGTGTATGTGGCGTGTGGTGTCCGTGCGGCAGGACAAGACGAAGTGCGCGTGCTGGCAGCTGACGCTGGAGGGCGCGCGCACCGTGGGGCTGCGCGGCGACCACGTCGGCTACGAGTACAAGCGCCTGCTCGAGCCGCTGCCCTCCGGCATCTACGAGTGCAACTCCAGGTTTGTCCGGCGATCGATTCTCACCTATTATATATATTTGTTCTGTGTGCACGTGTTGAAAAAATATTTTAAATCGACTTCCAACGAAAGCAAATATTTGCGTGATAACCAATATTCGTATGAAATAATATCTTTATGAGTATTAATGTGGAGCTAAAGTTCTTTATACATTTTTTGGTTGCTACTGGACAAGTTATATGCGTTTAGGTGAATTAACATAGTTACATGTAAACGGTATTAAAATGTAATTATTATTAAATTTTAGATGCAAATGCAAGCACACATGTTTAAACAGAGTCGCCCAGCATCCCTTACAGTTAAAACTGCAGGTACGATTTCTAGATTATTCTAAAAAAATTACAGATTAATTGAAGAGTTAACTTTTGCTGCCCTATTTACGGATATCATACTTTTTCATATTTAAAAATCCATAAATCAATATTTTTTTCATATATTTTCAATCATACAAATATAAATAAATCTGTACATATATTTTGTTTTTTTTTTTCAGGTGTTCAAAACCTTAAATAGAGGTTGGGGTATTCGAGCTCTAAACGATGTACCTAAAGGATCGTTCGTTTGCGTCTACGCTGGAAATCTACTCACAGACGCCACTGCTACTTTGGTATGTGTGTACCGTTATTCCTACCTTCGTTGTGTCCCACAGCCGGGCATTTAATGAACCCAAGGTATCTCTATTCGTTGAGAGTCTAGTTGAGAGTGGGCTGGTTTATTCATTTGATTCGATAACATTAAATGGTTTGCTCACAGGACGGACTGAACGAGGGCGACGAATATTTAGCGGAGTTGGACTATATAGAGGTCGTGGAACAAATGAAGGAAGACTATGAGGAAGATATCCCAGAGGACATAAAAAAGTTGGACATGGTAAGGCCTTTTTTGAAATTGCTGCCTGATTTTATTGTGACAATGCTCTTCTCTGAAGGATCTTCACCGACTGAATAACAAGTGTTTATTTTGGGTATATAAAAATATTCATCTAAAATGTTCTTGTCGAGGCGTGGTTCCCAAAACCCTGGCAGCATTATCTTGTTGAATTATAAAGCTAAGCCTCTGTGCGAATTAACTGCCAGCTCCCCAGAGACAAGAACAACAACCTTGGTCGTCATTTCTGAACTTCGTGTCAGAAGACCACAGTCCCTTAGTCTCCATTGCCAGCGCCTTAAATATGTAATTCTCCAACAAATTACTATACTTACTATCTATTTATTTTTTCTTTTTACAGGAGGAAAAAGATAAAACCGACGATGATGATGAACAGGAGGAATCATCGGATGAAGATGATCAGTCGCTGTCGAAGAGCGACAAGGATGATGACTTCGAGCCTGGGTATATAGGTCTTGGGGTAGCTGAATTTAGGTGAGCATTACTTTACGTTCACAAATGAGTAAATTTGGTTTCACCTTCAACGGCCCTATCAGCAGATTAAAAATGCAACACTTCCATATTCGTATCTACCTATAAAAAATAATGTGACTAAAAATATAGTACAAAGAAGCTCATCAAAACATGAAAACCATTTCAATTTCTTCCACAGACCTTAATTATAATGTACACTGACATTAATAGGAAATGCCCATCGTAGGGGCGGAACCGAAATCTTATTTATTTATTTCATTCATGAATTAAAGCGGTAAAATTACATAACATAATAATATGATACCTCACTTAACAACTTACTTAAAATTTGTAGCAAGCGCCTCCGTCAAAGAAATCGCAATAAAAAAGAGGATACCGAAGAAAAAAAGGTTGAGACCAAGAAAGAGAGCCGCGAGGAGCCGGTTAAGGAGGAGAAAGAAAAAGAGAAGCAGTCTACCGACGACGACTGTATCACTATCAGTGACGATGACGAAGGTACTTTTATTCTCTTAAATCATTTTATCGTCACAAGATTCATATTTTTTATATTTTAATGGCACAATGATTAATGCCGTAAAATGATATGTATGAATGTAATTATTTCCACTATCTATGAATTAATTCCATTCCGAATTATATCGCCTTGTGATCAAATTGATTTGTTTAAATCAAATCAATTGAAATCGATAAATTCATAGATACATTTCAATTGCCAACGATATACTCGTATATTTAGTGTTCAATGGGTTAAAGAACCGAATAAATATAATTCAAAATCAAAATCAAATACGATCGTTTGTTTTATTCACTATATATGTGTTTAATATACATAAATATGAAATTATAAATAAACATTGTCTGTGGTCAGTACGAGAGCCGTCGCGGTTGGCGGCGGCGGCTGGCATGCGCGCCAACGAGTTCGTGTCCAAGTACAGGTGAGACAGGAACGATACATTTGTTCATGTCGAATTTTATGATAAATGAACATTGCATGCCTAGAAAAGCAGTTGTGTTTAAAAATTCGACCTCTCACTCCTGGGGTGCTGGGTTCAAATCCATGGCGTCGTGTAACATCGTGAAGGAACCTGCACCCCTTAGAATTTATAAAAAAAATTCTGAAGTGTGTCAAGTCTGCCAACCCACACTTGGCCAGCGCCACAGAGTATGGCCTTAACCCTCTCAATTTGAGAGGAGACCCTTGCTCCAACAGCGAAATGATAAATTGATAATACACATGAGTGCGGTAGTGAGTAGAATTTGGACAAACAGGACTTTCTAGCTTAGTCGAATCTATAAATATGTAGGTAAGTCCAATGTTAGATGGTATGATAGTCTAGGTTTCTAGCATTTCTCTTAAAAGTTATACCATATGTAGTATCCTAGGATTATTTCAAATAGAAAAATATGATTATCGTGTTTTATAAGAAACTGGTGAAACATGGGATACTACTACAAAGCTCTAGCTACCCCTTCGGGGATTACAGGTGTGATGTCATGTTTACATTTAACAAGAATTTTCGTTATATCGCAGGTCAGTCCGTACGTGGTTCGGCGAGGACGAGTCTTGCTACATCATGGACGCTAAGGTGCAGGGCAACATCGGTAGATATTTGAATGTAAGTTCGCGTTTTAATTTCTCTTAAGGCTATTGTTTTTCAAGTTATTTATACATTTTACGAACTCTTCGTTTCATGTATAGTGTATCTGTAACATATTATGTATATTTATGTTTTAAATAATTATAGTAATTATTATTTATTTATACTTTATTGTTGTTAACAAAGAGCAGACTTAATGCCAATTGGCTTTTTCTAATGAATATTGTAATAGCAATAAAATTAATAAGTTCATATCGTAATTTTTTTGGCTTTCTTGGGTTAATAAAATAATATCGATTACGAGCCTTAGCAGTAAATCTGTGACGTAATAAATGGCTCGACAAAATAAATTTCCATTCTGTTCTGTTCGATATGTTAAGTAATAAGACACGCCTCTCGCACAAATGGGTGTCGCTACGGGCGCTGGGCTACATTAAAAGACGTACATAAATGAGCGAGTGGGGCGGTCCGCAGCACTCGTGCGCTCCGAACGTGTTCGTGCAGAACGTGTTCGTGGACACTCACGACCCGCGCTTCCCGTGGGTGGCGTTCTTCGCGCTCAGCCACATCCGCGCCGGCACCGAGCTCACCTGGAACTACAACTACGACGTGGGCTCCGTGCCCGGCAAGACGCTCTACTGCCTCTGCGGCGCGCCCAACTGCCGCGGCCGCCTGCTCTGAGGTACCCTCCGCTCCACCTACTATATTAACAGTGCTACTACTATGGTAACTACTCATCATCGGCCTATCTCAGTCCACTGCTGGGCATAGGCCTCCCCCAAGGACGCCATTGCGCCCTGTCCTTATTTTTTTTTGTTGGCAAGTACTACTACTACGAAATACTACTAATATGTTAAGTGAGTCGTTTTTTTCCATTAGATTAAGGTGTTACTTAACAATAAATAAAATATATCCATCGACTTTAGCTACTCTACCATCCTATATGTTCAATACAATACAATCGCACATACCGAGTGTTATGGCACAATAATTATTGTGTACCTATAATTTTTATTGTATTACAGATCGCGAAACGAATGTGAAAGGTGCACAAAACCATTTACTATCCGTTTGTTTGTTTCTGTATGTATGTGAGGGCAAGGAAGGCAGGGAGGGGGGGATAATTTCGATAACCAGTAGCAATCTGAAAAACAGATCTGAAATTGATACGGAATTCCTATACGTATTCTTAAAAAAGTAATCCGACATTGTAGTACTGTTATTCTCACCCTTATCTTGTTAGACCTTAGATTCAAACTGTTAGAACCCTATAAGTAGTAGTATTTAAAAATAAGTGTATCATGCATAATACACTTACCCCGGTTTATTTTAGTATTATCTCAATGTATTACGAACATTAATTTGTAAGTATTGGAATGAGGCATATATCTATATATATATATATATTAAAGCTTTTTTATTTAGGAAATTCGTGTTAATTGTTGTATGTGTGTAATATAGCAAGATTTATTGTCCGTTTAAATAAAAATAATAAAATGGATTCAAGTTGCACTTGAACTTTGAGTTTGGTTCCTTATTATCTTACTTTACTTATTATATATGAGAAAAACTAGGCAAAATAAAATCGTTTGCATGTTATATTTCCTTGAATTTGTTATATGCATCTTATAACTGAGAAGAGAAATAGCCGCTGTTATATATGCCTGAATCTCTTGCATAAATAATGAAAAAGATTTTTTTTTTGTATATGACTGATGTAATTATCTCAAATAAATATAACAATTTTTCATTGATTCCGGTGTTTTATTTACCTTTCACAATCAAACTTTTTTCCAAGAGTATTAACTATGGGGATGCCATCCAAGGTCCAATGAGGTCCAACATATTTCCCTTATAGGAGAGGAAGAGCTAATGGGGGCCACATAAGCAATCACTGAAATAAAAAAATGAAAATAAATAATATCTTTATTGCAACGCCTCATAACAAAATTTACCTAATTGGCTATCATTTAAGATCAGTAATCATCACATTAATAATCACCTTTGGGAAATATAAGAGTAAAAAAAAATATGTTTTGATTCCCATTGCACTGAGGTAAGATAAGGATGATTGTGGTCACCTTGTGGGTAATGAGGATCGTTTAAAAACCTAACACAAATCGCAAACATCTCCCACCCCGTAAAATCTGCATGATCCCATAAACCACATGAGGTACACCTGTACCAAACGTCATTATTTCGGCCGAATTCGTTGCAGATTATCTTATTACAGATCAGCTTATCGTCTTGACATAAATCGTCAGTACCCACGTCTGGTACATAGGTATCGTTTGATTCCTGGAGAACCTTCCTCTTTTCTCTTTTGATCCCCTTCTTCGGCACTTTAGTCTTCTTTCGTTGACTCTTACCCTTAGTTACATTTTTTCTTCTCCCTTATCTTTGGCTGGGCAAACGGTTTTACTTTTCTTGTTTCTCTTCTATCAAATTTTATTTTATTGACGTTGATGTTAGAATTGTTGCATGCTGCTTCTGGCAACTTACTAATTAATTTCGACACAATATTAAGACTAGAGACTGCTGGATCAGCGTGTTTTGATGTACCAGGGACTGGTGAATATAGTGGGCCGGATGCTAGAAAAACACTTTCCACTGATAGGCCAGGGGCTGGACAATCAACGGCGTTAGAAGTTCTTGGTGGCGTCGTTGGTAGCGGTGAATCAACTTGCATTGATGTGCCAGGTACTGAAGAGCTTTCTTAGCCTGACGCTGGGCTATTAATTGGTACTGATTCATCAAAGTTTTGAATGGTAGCAGTTTCTGATGAT
>DWMG01000156.1:0-24018 GCA_018244855.1 Elbella merops
GCTGAGCGACCTTAAATTGGTGGACCAGTCGCACCGTGAGTGTCCACGTCTCGGCTCCGTATGTCATAACAGGTAGGCACTCATTGAAGACTTTGGTCTTCAAGCTTTGCGGTATTTGTGACGAAAATACTTGACGAAGTGTCCTATATTCTACCCAGCCAAGCCGTACTCTTCTTCAAGCTTTTAAAATAATATATTATTAATTAAAGAAAATTGACAACATTATTTGCAAGGATAAATGTGCAAATAAATCTATATTTATGTCAGTTAAAGCGGTTTCCTCTTTAACCATTATGCTTGAGAATTGATTTCTAATATATTCCACTAATACTAAATATATTATGTAGTTTAGACTTTAAGAACTCCGCTTTCCATATTTTGTATGAGGTCGGTCTCAAGATTGGAATCATCCAATCCTGAATACCTATGAAGGTATGTTAATTATCAAGGAACCGACCAGTATGCAACGTACGCAACGTTGTTCTATAGATATGTTTTTTAATATAATTTTTTGTATAAATCTTTGACACTGCTCGCAGCGGGCAGGCCGGCTCCGACCGTCACTCGCCATGAAGCCCTCTATAGATACATTTCTCAATGGTAAAATATTGTCCTGCGCGGTGTTTTGAACACGTGTGATGTTAATCCGGACGTTTTTATTATTTTTCTTATGTTCATTTCAAATATTGTTTTAAAAAAACACTTATTTTGTGTTTTGAAATATCTTTCTATTCCTTTGCCTTGTAGAGTTCCTACATGTTTTATGGTGCGAAATTTCTAATCGTGCAGTTACCAACAACATACAATCATATTTTTATATTATAGGATAATTTTGCTATAGGTAGATATATCTTGATGCACGAGAGTCCCATTGAAAAACTGAAAAATCCAATAAAAGAGGGGGGGGGGGGTATGTACACACGCGAACAAAGCGAGGACCTTGACATTAGCCGAAGCGAATGAACCCGGTGTTTTTACGATTCATTCACGAACGCGCGGCGTGGCGTGCCACTGCGATAAAGAAACTCGGGCATGTCTTGAAACGCCTACAGCCAGTCCCATTAATAATACTTTAACAGTCAATGTTGTGTCATTGAATAAAATTGATAACTTACATCACAATTACTGTAATAATATTGTAATTTTAACACGTCTGCTGCTATGATCGTAGTTGACTAGTTGACATGTTTATTTTTGTGACGTAAAACAGCTTTGAATTATATTAGTAGGAGGTCGCTTGCTAAACCCAGATGTAACGAAATTAGGTTACTGCGATATTGTGTATGTATGTCGTGTATAAAAAGGGCAGACAATGAATTACGAAGATAGATATAACAAAATTCACGTAAGGATATGAGCTTTCAGCCATAGGGTCTTAGGATCGTCTGTAACGTGCGGTATACGGATAAATATGACAATTTTGTTTTGTAGTTACCGTCAACATCCTGTCATTTATTAGAATTGCCATTTAGCCGGTAGTGTTGTGATTAATTCAATAAAAATGGTGTCGTTCTTTAAAAAATTACTATTTGAGTATAGTATGTAGTTAACTATAAATGTACCTATAATAAAAGCATTACCTAATGCGTGGTAAATTAACTCGACTCTGTCTGTTTCCATAGAGTTTAGTCATATTGACTAAAATCCTAATTCCGAGCTTGAACAGCGACGCCAGTGTCCGCTCGTCGCGACCACGTTACCATAGACAGAAAAACTGTATGTGCAAAGATATTGTTGTGTTATATCGTTTGATGCAGGTTTTACTGGTGTACAAGCCGTCGCTGCACAGGAACGTGGTTGTAACTGGCACGCACCGGCACGCGAGGCTTTCCTACTTATTCACATGTTGCACTTTCAATTTCCCGGTTTCTTCTAATGAGTTAGAAGTGTTAATTTTTTTGTACCTTAATTTTTTTTTTGCCTTGGAATGTAGAGAATTAATAAGCCTTATGCATGCTATTATAAAAGCTTAGGCGGACACCTAGAAATCTGTAGGCCTGATGTCTTAATGTTAGATCGTATATAGACGTTTGAGTACACTTCATCACGAATAAATTGTAATGTAAATAATTAAAAAATATTTTTTTAATGTAAATATCTGAAAAATAGTGTACAAACGAGATTAATTACATAACAATCTATTTCAAAATGCGGACTGAAGGTCACTAAACTACAAACAATAAAAAAGGTATTACAATTCAATTCGACACACAAACATTAAAATACTACAGAACAAAACACAAAGAACTTACAAGCAATAATATCTAATAAAATAAAGAGTTACATGTTGTATCTAACCGAATAAGTGTTAAAATTCGAACGTTAATGCCATAAAACTAATAAAAAATCAATTTGCATTATTTGGTCATAGTAAAACAATAAAAGTCCCATTCTCGAACACGGCTGGGGATATATGCGTAATATTAAGACATAGATTCGACTGCTCTTACTGAACCATGAGGAAATAAAATGTCAGCCAGTGGTCAATAATGACATTGTTCAAATAGGCACCAGTCACAGCCGATGCTGAGCGACACGGTTGCAATATCTTATAAGCACACGCACAGTGCAAAGTAAATTATATAAATTTATTTAATTAATTTTCTTTGTTGTTTAGTCTATCATACCTTAGTTTCTTTACAATTTCTTTGTCATTATTATTATCATTTCTTTATGTGACTTTTTTTCTTTGTGTAATTGTTTTTGTGTGTTTCTTTTAGTGATTTATGTTAATTAAAATGGCTCTTCTGTAGCAACCATGCTTGTACTACAATGGGTACTTCAAATTAATCGAATTATTCTTTCGAAATATAATAATCGATTACCGAAGCTATATTGTCGCTTTGAGCTTTCGACAGCTTTTTATACAACACAGGTCTTATAATATTAACTCAACAGAAATTACTGCTTCGTTTTGACAACTATACCCTCGACTCGAACAATGCGTAATCGCTTTTATTATAACACCATTAAGTTCAAGATCGCTTGAATGCCTCGCATTGGTAGTGTTGCCAACGTCAGAGACTAGAAAGCAAGTTTAAATATTGTCTGAGACATTAACGACCGAGAATTCTGACATAATACAATATAAGAGAAATATAAACTAGTTTATGTTAAACATAATGTATGTGCGAAGGACAACCGCCGGAATCGAAATGATATTTTATGATAAAGATATGCAATATTTTATTCAGCTACAGAGATTATAACTTACTGTCGGTCAGTGCTTCAACGTGTGGTGTTTGCGCGGGTAGGCTTGAAGTGAAGCATCAAACTTCAAGTTCTGCGTCAGTTAAAGACCTGTTTTTGTGAGGATTAAAATGAAATTTGTATCAAGGAAATTGTATTGGATCTGATACCGGATTACGTTGTACTACAGGTTTAATCGGACGGATGTTTTAAAATGAAATTTTCTAAAGATTTTTGCATCTTTTTCAAAATGTATTAATTATAATTTCTTCTGTTTGTCATGCATTTTGATAGCGCGTGATAAAATTCCGTTTTGTTTATTGTCTCGTTTTGAATTGCAGTTCGGCAGTGTGGCTGATTAAGAAAGTGGTATAGTAGCATAGATTCGGGTCTCTAACTTCGAGGATCTGTCTGTCTGTGCGATTTTAAACTCTAATTTCACCTACTGTTTATAAATGGAAACATCGTGAGGAAACCAGCACTCCTTATTAGACTTAGCTAGTGTTCTATAGTACACATAATATGTACAAAACAGTATTTAGTCAACATGGTTTTGCGCTAAGCCGTTAAGAAAAAATGTCGTTAAGCAAATTAAAATGAGATTATTTTATTATATGAATATTAATTAAAAAACAAAAAAACGTATTTTTATTAGCATTCCACAGTATATTATACATGCGTAACTATCGGTGTTAGCATAAAAGTTCGCAGCTCGGTGTGTCCGAGTCCTGCCACACAACCTGTCACGTGACCCGGGGCTCGATAAAAAAACAAGCAACAAACAACAGTTGCGTCGCGACGCGTCCGGGTCTCTCCGCGGCGGAAGCGCTCTGATACCGGAAGTGCGGAGTTGCGCTTCACACAGCGCACGTGCTAATTACAGCCTGCGTGCGGTGTATCAATTATCATATTTCGCACCTTATCTTTAGAGATTGGTGTTTGTTTGATAATTTACAAACAAAAATGTCGACGTACTTTAAACTAAAACTCTTCCTACTGGGAAATCTGACTATTGGGAAGACACACTAGCAATATACTTTGGGTAGAGAAGGTTACCTACACAAAGTTATAACATACACCGTGTTGTGTGTAAGTAACGATTTTGTTTTTCTTCCACCGCGCCCGGGACGAGCGCGCGAGAACTGTCGACTTAGAACATGTCATTTGTGTGATAAAATGTCACGCTGTTACATGTCGAGAAAGCGCGTGAATAAAAATTTATGACGCGTTAGTTTACAGACACGCGCTGATAACGCCTTCAGTTAGCTCATTTATTTATTATAATACTGTACGAGCACAGTGATCGAAAGGCGTACAGTCATATAAATGGTTAATATGATTTTGCCAATAGATAGTCTAAGTATTATTTCAATTATCGAATGCAATGTGACGTCACGATTGCAATGTGACGTTACGATCGTGACATGACGTTATTCGTTTTACGAATGCAGTTGATGGTACCTATACAAGTTCGTCGGACGAGCGACTCTATTGGCATACCTTGGGAACACATTTGTCCACAGGTAGAGTACCAGAGACTGATGCTATAATAAAACGTCCCGCTGTTTATTGTTGGTTAGATTTAAAATAAGAATCTAAATGTTACTATAACCCTATAATTGTATTTGAGAGGAAATTATTAATACTAAGAATTAAGTGTAGGGTCTACAATATAACTGCGAATTTTAATTGTTTATTATTTTTATTAGTATACTGATGGTATATTGATTGCTGTAGAATTGTTGATGCGGTTCCATGTTAACTGTCAGCTGGACTCGTGCGCCCGTCTGTTGCCATACAAACGCTCCCGTTCGTGTTTCTTCTAAGAACACAAACATTATAAGGTGGCCGCCTGTAACCGTTCATCATAAAACTGTCGACATCGATTAAAATATGATTTACAGTCTAATAAGCGTTGCTCGCTCACAAAAGGCCGTGTTTCTGAACTGTGTGATGTTTTTATTATTAGTATAAATTATTAAAAGTGCTAACAAATTACCACGACCTTATAAGGCGCGTTTGCGTATGTAGAGTATTAGATTATAATTTTATTCTGCTGTTTCTTTATGGATTGGTATTTATAATAGATATAGATATACACGCTAATTAAAGTGTCTGTTCGTGAGTTCGAAAGGGTCATGTGGTTATTATACTTTATCGAAATTAAATTGGTATTTTTTAATTAATGTCGTGCTGTCTGTTTGTCTGCCTATTTGTTTCTTTGTTTATTATTATAGTTGTTTTTATATGCTTATGTTTATTTACAAGTATAAGCCACGAATAAAGCCACCGGTAAAACTTAAAGTTTTGTATGATTTTGTATATTTTAATAGAATAGAAAATAATATGAAAAACAATTATTAGTTTAGTTTTATATAACACTTGGTTATGCGAATCGTAGAACTGATTCTCCAGAATTCAAAAAATAACAATTAATATTTGTTTTTCATTCAAAGCGGCAAGAAAGCGATGATTGGGCGAAAATGGGCAATTGTTAAAAACGTAGAAAACTGCAATAAATACAACGGTTCAGAATAAGGTTTTTGTCCACCAGTGGAATTTAGATGTCGAAATAAGGACACACAAACTCGTTATTTGCTTTACAATAATGTTGGGTTATAGTTAAAACGTCCTCAGACGCCTGTCATAGTCCAGGTCGCTCATAGCTCCATAGTAATATTCTCAACTAAGCCGGCACGCTACGTTATAATTTATTTAACCGGAACAAGTTGAGCGACAGCCATATGTACACCATTTGTGCATCCTGTAACGTTTCCCGAACATGAGGCGGTTACTTCTCGTATATTTGCTATATTTCGTAAATTAAGATATACGAGTATGTGTTTCGAATTTAAGAGGAAGGAATTTTGATAATATAGTTAGAAATATTTAAAATCGTAAATCTCACTACGATTAATTTATGTTGTGACCATGCCGATAATATACAGCACGAATTAAAAATGCTATTACAAAGAACGTACAATGAAACTGATCATTAAACTAAAACATAATTCATTTACGTGCATTTAATTTTGCCCCTCGACACCAAGTAGCCTCATTACATGTTATATAGGTACACCCAGCGTTGTTACCGGTTATCTTAAGGAATAATTACCATCAACCAACCGCAGTTAATAGTTCTCTTTCGTCACTTTTAAAATGAAAAAATACTACTGGTATTGGGGTTCCGTGAATCGTTCAATCAAAATGTAACCGTAATACTTACGTCATTACTTCTGTGTAGATGTACCTAGAAAAGGTTATATGCTAAATGTGACAAACTCCAGGTCTCGTAAAACCTGAATCAGATATAAAACAAATAATCTAATTATAAAATTAATAATTAATGATGACAAATATTTTCACAAGAAATTTTTTTTTCACAAATTCAATTTTTACTGGTCAGTTTTTTTTTCGTTAGCTTGGACGGCTATCTCCACGCTATGATCATCACCTTTGCATGATGTGAGGAAATTTCCGTTGCATGCTCAAATTTCAACTTGAAAAAATTGTATGAAATATAGGTACACATCCTAAGCTGAATTAATATCCTCATTCTGGGTAAAAATTAATACTAAAATGTCGTGGTTCAAGTGAATCGTAAAGTCAAAGGTCGGGTGGTGTGGCAATGCACCTGCAAATTTGATGGCATAGAATAAGCTGCAGTTGATAGCCACAGGTGGCCACGCATCAAACCGTTCGGCAACAGGTGAATAGACAAGTTTATCCATTCGTTTTGCAAAAACAATATATTTAAATTAGTTTTTTCTTATAATGTTCCTGTCAGTTTCTCCCTTGCCGGTCCACTCATTTTGCTTTTTCGTCATCTGGTTGGTGTCTAAATTATTGACGAGTAGAGTTCCACGTGGCTGAAATCACGTGAATTGTGTTTACAGGCCATTGATTTGATTTTCTGTGATTTATAGTGGTCATTTTTGTTGCTGTAATCTCTTGATGAGATTTGTGATTCCAGAAAAGTCGTCAAAATTTATTCTGCTTAAAAGGTTCTCTTTGTGCTTTTTTCAAGAGTTCCAAGGTTAATTTTTTTGTCAAAATACTATAAATAAGTCGGTCTTCTGTTTTCCACTCTATGTTCATCAATTGAATGAGCGATTCTCGATAGGTAGGTACTGTCTCTCTAATGCTTTTTTACCAATAAGTTTTTCCAGTAAAATGTAATGTATAAACGTAACTTCATGCCTGTAATCCCAGAAGAGTTAGGCAGAGGAATGCAGAACACTCCCACGGTTCACCGGTTACCCTTACGTCCTACTATGTAATAGGTGGTGAGCCTATTGCCATGCATCGAGCACATATCCAGACTCCGAACCACTACTAGAAATTCGAAATTAGAAAATTTTGTGGTGTTCGACCTGGAAATCGAACCCGGGACCTCCCGATCGGCAGTCGCACTTGCAACCAACACGAACAACGAAGCAGTCAAATGTAATGTAATGTAAAGTAAATAACGCAGTAATGAGCGTTTAAAAATATTATAGATGATCACTTATCGGCAATAATCTTGAGAATTGTTCTGTCAATTATCTCAATAAGACATAGGTATATTATAACGGTACGGTGAGGATATGATCTCGGCGAACTGGTTGCCATGGTAGAAGACTACCAAAGTAGGTATATTATGCGTAACAAAATATTATCACAATAAAGCTTATCAGTCTTCCCCATAACCTCGCTGTGATCGGCGGAATTTCATCATGAAAGACTTCTGATAAATCCGAAGCTTGCCGAGTTGGGCTACCCCGATACCCCTGTGTATAAAAATGCTACTAAATTTAATTATATAGGTTTTTTGATTTTTTATCCCTCGATATCGATTCATTACAAACCGCGGATGTCGGAACTGACAAAGAGAATATATTTCTATACCTATATTGGGGTGGTTACATGGTGTATTTACATACTTAGCAATTAGATGCAGAAGTGTAATAAACAGAAATAAATAGGAATAGTTAGAAAAATCGCAACTATAAATTTTTTTGAAGAATTTCGAAGTTGTTTTTCATATAGATGGAGGAAGTCAGTTTTTATGTATGTATATTTTCACCATTATCTATAGATTCTTATTATCTTGATACCAACAACATACGTGTGGTAAGTATAACAACGCGCTCCCCGCTAGTCGGTTGTCTACTTCTGTAGCGATAACAAAAAAAAAACAAAACATCGCTGAAACCGTTCGTTAACAGCTGGTTGAACACAATTTTTAATAAAAAAATTCCGTACACGATTCGAATAAATTAATTTTAAAAATAAATGCGTTAAACATTATTTTCTTGTATTTTTTTTTTCAAAGTGACGGAACCTTTTCATTCTGTACGTCGTGAACTAGACGTTTTATTAAACTATATTTGAAAAGGCAGAGGATAATAATTGATAATCGCCTTGGCTTGTGTTCCACTGTGCACAGATAAACAGTAAACTATATTTATTACCTACAATTTTTATGTGGCGAATATCGTAACGGGATTGGAGTTAATTTTAAAGAACCAAAATGAGAATATGAGTATACATAATATACTATAACTGACATTAACTGATATATGCTGTATGTGCTATAGGTATATTGACTTATGTATGTTATGTGTAGGTAACATTGCGTTACTAATTCATGTTTGTAATTAGTTCATAGTTGCGTTCATGTTTGTTATTAGTTCTTATTTTCAAAACAAAGTTTATTTTACGACAGAAAATTTGCTCTACGTAAGAACTACGATGAAAATTCTTTGGGCTACTCTTAGTACGCGATTATAACAAAAATAGGTAATCGTGCGTCCGCGCCCTCCATCTATCATCAGATAAAAAAATTGCGACGTAGAAACTCGTAATAATAACCGATAACTCTTAAAACGCAAAGTCTGGGAGTGTAAAGGATTGGATTGCTCTTGTTACGCGAAGGGAGCAATAATTGCTTGTCGGCTCTTCGTAAACAGTAGAGCAGGTGGATTATAAGTAAAACGTCTCGCTGACGCAAGCCGACGTGCGCTAATATGAGTTGCTGTGAACACGCGCATAATGCAGTAATTACAACAACGGCACTAAATATCTGCTTAACATGAAATGGCAGGGGATCCACTGCGGCATTTGTCCTATATACATACATCGTATTCTAGTCAGCGTCACCCCGCGGTCTCCCTTGACGTTGTCACTTGGATCTCTCCTAATCTCCAATGGAATAATGAAATGTTTCACCAGACAGAATTTTGTGCATATTTTGAAACAGCTGCAGGGTATTAATGTATCGATAATCCTTGCTGATAAGCAGATAGGCATGTACAGAAATGCTTCGTCACTGATCCGTGTTAAAGAGAACAAGGAGTTAAAATAAAATACAAAGGTATTGCAAAAACAAGAGACGTCAATGTGTGATTACATGTCCCATAGGATCTATTTTTTATTTCTAATTTAGGAAGGAAGTTACACGGAGCAGGCAGCCACCAAGCGTGCAACGAATCTTTAGCAGAAATGTTGGAATAGCTGCGATCGTCTCAGGCAGTATTAGTTATTAAATATCCTTTAAATATTAACTGACAACCACCATCCCAGCTCCATAGCCAAATGTTAAATCACCATAGCCAATGTTAAGTCAGCCGGACCACTGAATATTTATAAGTGTCGTATGGTCGATGTTTCAGAACCTGTAACTTACGTTTAGGCCCCTTAATCAAAAATGATGCTTAGCGAGTTTTTGAAAGAGAAGAGTCTCATCATTATTTCGTATCCAAATAGGTGTTAGATTAGAGTGGGATTTATTGCGGTATTCCACATAGTTATATAATTCTATCACATACCTTCATGGGCCGAAAGCTTTTCATTATGAGACGAGTGTTCCGTTCAACCGCGGCACAATAAAAGGGGTCAAGATTAATGTTCAGTTTTTAAAGAAGGGACTCTTCTTGGGCCTTTCGAATTCTAGAAGCATTAATGCAGGCTGACTGAGATATAGGAATGTTGTTGCTGAATTTTATGGATTATTTTAAAATCTGGCAAATGGTAACACACGAGTAGCGGTTCATTGATAATTTAAAGAACAACTTATGAGATTTTGATTGGAAGGCAGTCAACATTCCCATCTGGACCTCCGAGTCCTAATCGACGAATGAACTTTAAAATGAAACCACATGTATTTTTCAATAACACGAAAGGATAGTTCAAAATTGACGTGTCATCGTCCCCTTATAACACACAGCGCCATCTGACGGATTCACAAAAGCACAAACAAACGAATAAAACATCAAATCATTCAGCTGTCTCTCAAAACGTGATCCATTAACAAAATTAAACTTGCGCGAGGTTGAAAAAATTGTTTATCTTAAATCAAGGTGGTAGAGTGTGTAGTGGATTGTGGGTAGTTGGGCGAATGTTTTCGTGGAGTGGTTCGCGCGCAATTTCGTGTCGTAAAATGGATAATTTTCGCGGCCGCCATGATGGATCTGTCATCACGGCGCTCGGTTTATGGCGGCAAATTATACAGCTGGATGCGCGGGCGCACCGTTTTTCTGCCAGTGCCGAATGATCGAGACGGTAAATTGGATTAGTGATATTAGTTCCAATAAGCCGGTTAAGTTGCTTAAGCTGAATGACCTCGGCTCGCCGCGGATGTCTCATATAAAATTGTACTGTAGTCGTAGATTGATGAGGGAAGTCGAGTTATTTATAATTCCCTGGGATTTCTACAAGAGCAGACTCTTGATATCATTAGGTTAGGTTGGCGTCAGTAGAAAACATTTACTCTAAAACATCTTAAATTATACCTAAGCTTATGTAGTCCAAAAGTAAATTTGTGTGTTAGAAAGTCATCAGGAAAATGAGAACCTCTGTTGGTTTTTGTTGGCTTGTTTTCCCCATGAGGATGGACACTGGACATCAACTCCCCTATTAGCCTCCTATTAGCTATAGGTACCATAAAAGTCTCGCTGTTTTTCAACTGCATTCTTGGTAATTGTTAATTCCCTGAAACGTAAATATAAACGTGGCTCACTGTTTAAATATTCATTTACATCTACATGGATATCATATATGCATGTTATATTAAACAGTTATAAGACATCGTTACGAGACTTCGATAGTAAAGGTAGTTATAGCTAGGTAGCCACAGCAACCCAGACCGGAAACCTACCATACGTGGCCGGGTAACGAACCTGGATCTCTTGCATGTTATTTAACAGGGTGTATGAAGAGTTGTTAAAAAGCATGCTCGAAGTAGCTAACAGAACGTAGGAGTGACGATATACGCAAAGTGGCTGGTAGCAGTTGGATGCGAGGAGCTCGGTGGCGTACTATTGAAGAGGCCCAGCAGTGGACGGGGTCAGACTGTTGATGATGGTGACACACGTGTGATAATAATATATGTTACTTTATTACATTACGTTTCGACACAAATACTACGTTGCACAAGAATAAATGAATGACAAAACAGGTCTACATACCTACTATTTGAATGTTGATGGATGCAGGATGCCGAGAAACATCAAAACTTACCTGGGCCATTTAGCCAAGTGGGTAGCCACTGTAAAATCACATATTCCCCAATGGGGGAGTCAGAAGTCTCCGAAAAAGGCATACCTATATGTGGGAAACACCATTTTCTGAATCTTGAATGGAGAAGCAGTCTAGTACTGCCTAGAGACTAGTCTCTGCCAACCCCGTAAGGGATGTAAATGGAATAAACAAACGAATAAAATATTATTATGTTGTATTGTTGCCAAGTCTTCAGGTGACGCGAATCGGTAGTTAGTTATACCTACCTACTACCTAATGTGATTTGAGATGGCAGTACACTTTTCGAAGTCGCACCTTCATTCGTGTTCCAAAAATGGAAATGCAATAATGAGGCCGATTGTTTGATCGATATTAAAACACAGTCTCTTCAAAGGAAACATCTACACAAATAAATAAAATTGGAGTGTCTGTTTGTAATATTAAAATAACCGCTTTTTACTGAATGCACGTGAATATGTATAGATACCTACACGGTAGGTACCTACATATACAAAAATAACAGTTTTTACTATTTTTGTCTGTCTGTTCCGGCTAATCTCTGGAACGGCTGGGCCGATTTTGGCGGGACTTTCACTTGTAGATAGCTGATGTAATAAGGAGTGGCTTATGCTACTTCAATTTTAGAAAAAGTTTTGACTCCCATGGGAATGAATTAGTGGGCACAGCTGTGGGCGATATAAAAAAATCATTTTGTACATACCTACCTGTTAAGTAAGTATATTTTTTATTATTTATATTTCATTTCTGTTTTATAAAGTCTTTGTAAATATCAAATACCTACATGACTCTCGTATATTGTATGAATTGTATGTAG
Organism: Elbella merops; assembly: GCA_018244855.1. Taxonomy (NCBI): domain Eukaryota; kingdom Metazoa; phylum Arthropoda; class Insecta; order Lepidoptera; family Hesperiidae; genus Elbella; species Elbella merops. The sequence continues at coordinate 12,524 of DWMG01000156.1, forward strand.
GTAATGTTATTAACATTTCAATACAAAAACATATCCTACTCAGGTCTGTGAATTATTGGTTTTATTATTTATTAAAAATTGAGAATAAGCGCCAAGCTTTACTAATGAGTTTATTTCGAGAATGAGCTGACATGATATGACAACATGAGCTGGGTATAGTACCTATCTCTAGTTAATTATCATTTATGGAATAAGGGATTCATGAGGAAAATAAATTTCGACAAATATATCTCACTTCCTTTTCTACCTCCTGTTTAGGTACCAGTTTGCAAATAATTAAAAAACAAGGTATCTACATATTTTGTTTGAAAGAATATTAGGCTTCAATTGAATTTTATGTATGTATGTATGTAATATTTAAAACTTAAATAAAATCGAAACATTTAAAGCATTCTAGTGAAGCCAATATAGTAATTATGTTCGTGGTTAAATAACTATAAGACCTGTCATATAGGTACTCTATATAATAAACTCTAGAAATTTAGACAAAAATATCTACTACATATCTATTCAAATTCTAAACATGCACAAACATAATACAAAAATAAATCATAATGTAGATGAAGGCACAAAAAATAGTTCAAAGCAAGCAATTATTAAGAAAACAAAACAAAATGAAAACCAAAATATAATTCCAATTCGTAATTCAAACTCAGTCGCAGGATATTGCGCGCAAACTTGTAAGTTCGCGTCGCGAACGTTAGGCACAAGTCGTGGGGTGGCGCGGTGGGCGGGGGGCGGGGCCCGAGGCGCCGCCCCGAGCGAGCGCGATGCAAGGTCACTCGCCCCCTCCCCCGGCGCCCCGCCGCTAATGTTTTGGTTTGTGACTTCACTCACTTGCGTTGTACAAGAATGCGAATTTTACAATTATGAATTTTACCACATTTGAATTTAAAATTTGAACGTTGTTTCTTAAATTGTTTCGTTATTATTACAGCGCTATAGAGAATACGAATTTATTGTTGGTGTGATAGCTTGAAACTCTGCGAGTTTAATTATTTTTTATATTTATTTGTTTCATTTTTAAATTAGGTGTAATAGACTTTTAGTTTAGAAGATAGTTTCTTTTTTCTTCTTCTTTTATTAAAGAAAATAATTTCAATTGACGTATCTCCAAAATAACTCTTTAAATATTTTAATTTTGGAACCAATTGTAGGAAAATGTAAAGATTTATTTGGGAATATAAATTTAAGAACAAAACTCATTAGTTCAGCTTCTATTGCTTAAAATATAAGTACCGGTACTAATTTTTAAATTTCAGTGTAAAAAGTAAACTCAAAAAACTTAAAAACTAGTGCATAGATTAATTTTCAGATATAATATTTCTAAAGCGGGGTTTATAGCACGAAGAAGTGATTTTTTAGCGACGTAACGTGAACCGCCAATAACGACATTTTTCAACGCTCAAACTTTCTCAAAAAGTTCCACAAACTTTTTTATTGAGCATACTTAATAGAGTAAGACTATCACATATCTACTAGTGTACGATCTATGTGAGTTACATAAGTGAAATAAATCCAAAGATTGATGTCCGATTGATGTCCAATAGCGGCGGAAAGTGTAAGCGAAGTGCAGAAACGGTGCACGTGTCGCGTGCGTGCGGTAGTACCGCGCGCGGCCGCGGCGCTGGTGTGCGCGGCGGCCGGCGCGCGTCATTCCGGCCGCGGCGCGCGACCTCTCCGCACCGCGTCCGTAGCTCGCCGCGCGAACATCGCGAGTGACAGTGCCGACCAGTGCCAGTTCTGTGAAGTGACACATCCAACTCGCACCATAACACCACCTACACCGCCACCGGTGCTCGTCGCTGTACTTTGTGAGCGATACCATCTTTCTGTACAAATAATAGGAAAACAAAGGATTTTTAACGAGCTGCTTGCTTAGCTGCAGGTGACAGGTGGAAGAGAACGCTCTGTGACAACATTCGAACGATTGTCTGGTAAGTCTGTGAGTGAACAAACATTTTTCCGAATGACGCGGTTCTTATTTCGTGTTGCCGCGGCCCCTAAACTAACTTCACGGTTCATTACCACCTCAATATAATAAATAGACGTATTGTTTACAACTTTTTGTTAACTTTGGAGGTGTTTTATAAGTTTTCGCTGCGAGTGTTGGTCGGAAAAGTTTGGAAACTGGAGGCAGTGGCGGCGCGGCGGCGGCCGACGCCGGTACTGCGACAGGTGTGACGGTGGGAAACGCTGTAAAGTGTGTATCTATCGTGTGTTTATTCTGAATGTTGCGTCGCTTATACAATAGTTAAATAAAAATAATACGTAAGCTACTAAAATATATTAAACTCGGTGAGTTCTTTTTGGACATTTCTAATAAAACGTACAAGTATATTTCACTGTGCGTTCTCAAGTTATAAAAAGTTTCAGTATAGTGTTTTGCTTTCATAAATTATACAATCGTTACTAATCGCGTATATGTAAACTATTATTCAGCGTCGCAATTCAATCATTTAAGTTATTAACAGATAAATAGAGTAATAATATTTAAAATATTTGTTATAATGCTGAAAATATACACGCGATTGTTACACCAAAATAAAAAAGCACTGAACGGAAATAATAAAAAATTTAATTATGTTTCCACATTGTTTCATTTCATAAAAAAGTATTACACAAAACAGTGCAGTTTGGAGTCATGTAAAATAATTGCAATTGAAAAAACTGCTGCGAGGGGGTTGAGGAGCGCATCACCCGTACAATCATAGTGTTCAGCGGTGCATCTGTCAGATTTTTTTTTCTATCCGCCATCTTTAGTTGTAATGCAGTGCACACACGCGGCAAGGGGGCGGGGCGCCAGAGCGGGACGGCAAGTAAACACTGCGTGGACATTTTGAACATTTTACACTTTCGCACGTCTCTATCTCCAGTCGGCGGTGAATATTTGAGTTTTTATGGCGGCAATTTTACAATTGCACGGTGGAAATTAGAATTTTTATTTTTAAAATTTTAATCTTACAACAGGTCGTTTGAAGACGCTCCGCCGGTGTCTTCTTTTTTATCGTTTTGATTTGAAATGTTTTTATATTTTTATTGTTAGGAATAAAACATTACGTTATTGTTATAATTGAGTGGTGTGAGGAATATCATAATCATTTCCGTACTAATGAGAAAACTTAATAGAAATATTCAATTAATTTTTATCTTCTATAGTTATCGAAGTTTTTAGAAATGCATTTATTATTTATTGCAATAAAACAAATGATTTTACACTGCGTCTTTTTTGAAACTCTATTCCAATATTTTTAAATTTCAATTATCTTTATCTACATTAATTAATTAATTTGGTTTTTTTTTATTGCATGTCGATCCAATCTCCGTACCTATTATTGCAATAATTTTTGTTTTATTCATTTGACACAAAAGAATTTTTTTCAATATTTTTTCAAATTAACAAGAATGTAGATGAAAATTATTTGCGTTTCAATTAAATTTTTTAAAAGTTAATTATGCCAATGAATTATTACTATTGAGGTACAATTCTATTATTGTACACAGATTCTCATTATAAGTGCATTTTATTATGTATAATGTACCTACCTTATGTACAGTAGCAACAATGTCGCCTGTAACATAATATATCTATGTAATGTAATGTAATTAAACATGATTATTTCTGTCGGTTTAATGTAATAATTTAATTTAATTTTAGATTAATTTAATGTCGGTAATGTCGCTACTAGTACCTACTTAAACTCTTCAATATCTTTTGTTGTCTGTTGTTTTACACCAGGTCTGTTTGGGGTGGACAGAAAGAATGAAGATATATCTTTAACGTTTCGTATTATTGTATTCTTCTAATTGCGCCTCAGGTTCCTACATATACACACTTCCAACACTGTTGCTTACTGCTATTATGTGTATAAGACAATGAACAATTAAATCATGACAGAACACGATTACATCTGTACTAAGTACTTGTTAGAAATGCAACTATAAGTCCTATGTCTGTTATTCATACCCATCCAATATACTTACAGATTTTGATTAAACATCCTATTAAGATAGATCGAATGGTATTATTCGGCACAAACTCCTTACTGTGTTGTTTCTGCTGAACCCCTTAAAATTGGTACTTGCAAACGAACTAGACCAATATTTGCAGGCGAGGTCGCTGGTAATGAGTAGCTTATAATACACGAATCACTTTAACATGCATGGCATCTCATGTTTCTAAGATGTGACATGTTTCTTTCACGTGACACGGCGTTACGTGTGACATGACATGTGCGCAACATGTGAATATGTCACGATTTGAAATTGATTCCAATGCAATTCTATGTGGTATTTTCCGAGAATAATGACAATAATTTGTTAGATGTGACAAATGTATGACGTGTATACGCAATGTTATATGGAGAATTTAGCTGCTTTATCTATGCCTTCACGTGTGGGTAGAAGGGGTAGTGAGTAGTAGGTTTTGTTTATATTTGCATACCCAAAATTCGTTTATAACATAAATATATATTTATAAGGGTTTCTGATTTATTTCTTGAGTTATGTACCTATTCAATCCATACACTGATACAGATGACAATTTTGATGTCCGAATGTAGTCATATTGTAAGGCATAAGCAGGTTTAATATTTATAAGAGCGGCAGCCCTAAACCTAAACCCTTGTAAGATGGAGTTCTTCACAAAAATCGTTATTAGGACCTACGGAGGTTGGCAACGCGCTGGTGGCACCTTTGTTGTTTCAAATATTTACAGGCAACAGTGACCACTCACCACCAGGTGACTTGTTGACTGTTTTCCTATGCCGTACATTATTTACTTATATGTAAAAGTTAGCTGCTTAGGTACCTACCTACGTGTGCTGTAGGAATTACCTCAAGAATAAATAAGAGTTCTATAAGGAAGTCATATACCTAAAACTAAAACCTATGTACATACTGCACCTAACTTTAAATGCTAACAAATTGTTTTTTTTAAATCATACATATTTGAAAACAATATAACTGTTGACTTTTATTAAAAACATCAATTTTTTATGTATTTTCCATGTGAACTAAACTTTCATTTGTAAAAATCAATGAATGTTATTTATTATCGAATGTACTGTACCATCTATAGTGTCCATAGGTCTAAGACGGATTTAGTCTTTATTTCCAATAATGTAATTCCGGCAGTTATAAATATTTATTTAGTAAGTCGGTGTGGTTTCGATCCTAGTGGAACTTACATTTAGACCTCACCCGATTTTCTAAGAAACTTATATAATGGTTATGTTATTTCAACAGCCAGCCGTTCACCATTTAATACTGTAATAAATCAACGACAAGGCTTATTATTAATATATTCGATCTATCTATATTAGTGACTTGGTAACTTTATAAGTTCTCAGCACAAGCACCTACCTACCTACCAGGAGATGCATTAATTTCATGTACATGCTTGATACATCTTACGTAGACACATTATCGTTTTATCACGACATTAAAAGTTGCAGGCGTGTTAAAAATAATTGCTTTGTCACAAAAAATAATTTTTAATTTGCAACAAAAAAAATTATGCCAAAAATACACAACATTTATTTGATTTATTATTGCCGTTACACAAAAAGATTATCATTTTAAAAAAATTAAGAAAATAAATTTCAATGAATCAATTTGTTAAAAATTTAAAATTTTAATATTACTTAAATTTTTTCATACATCTGCATGGACAATTAATAATAGAATTTTTTGCAAATGAACAATTAATTACGGCAAATTGTATATATTGGAAGGAACAATGTAATTCCAATGTGTGTGTAACAGGACTAATTGTGAAGAGGTGTGAAGGTACCGCGCGAGTGGCGCGGCCGCGGCCTGCTGTTGAATGTTGTGTTATAATTACAAAAGGCATTTTTAACTGTTGTAAAGTTGAAGATAACAGATTACAACACTCGTAATTGTCCAACTGAATTATTGCGCTCCCCTTAACATAGCTTTGTAGTTAATAAGTGCGCATATATGTATAGGCATACTGTATGTTGTTTTTATATAGGTACTTGAAACAAATAAATTCGCGTTACGGATGTTAAATATTTTGCGTTCTCTAGAGAGAATATTGGTTGTAATTAATATTTGTGGATCTATATTTATTACTTATTTGTTACGGATAATAAAAATAATAAACAAAATTGACTGTATTGATTAGTATTTTTCACTATCTTTGTAGGGAAAAGGAACAGGAATGGAAAATCGGGATCAATTTACCTGATGTGGATCTGCTTCCCATATCATGTTGGGTTATCTGTTGAGTGTGTCAAGAGGAAGTCTTGCTCAGACCTGGCCTAACGGGCTGCTTTTAATGCAGAGCTAAGATGCCTTCAACTTTAAGATAACACCACAAGACCCTGAACTGTATGTACATACAACGAGAGTACATTTTCAATAAATACATTTATATAATAAAAAGGGGATATAAATATTAAATGATCGTCCATAATTATTTAATTCTATATTTATATATTAATAAAAATAAACTCTAGAATTATTTATTGACAATAAATTATAACGGAGACAAACATATTACATATATATCGTTATTTACGGTGGATGTAGAACGTTCGGGCAATTAAGAACGGACAGACGGTCGTCTAATAGTTGTACGTTAATATTCATATTAAATTAATACGTTGGTATATGGTTTTATTTTGTTCAAGTTTTCATCCGCTCGTAACTTCTGATGTCTCATTTCGGTATATTTAATCCATAATATATTATTACGATGAAGCGATTCAACCTCTGACGGGATTGGAAGTAATATGGAAGGGCATGGCGCGTTTGGATGGGTAATCGGCAGTGGTAGATCTCCACAACCATTTCCGTGCTTCGGAGTGTATAATACTAGGTAAGCAGCAAGTCCCAAAACCATAATTATGTCATAATTATTAAAACTCGTTGGAATTCTTAAAACTCCTATTAAACACTAACGAATTGCTTGCCTTCTAATCCGTATCTCTTTTTCTATGCACTGGAGCAGCGTGGAGGAGTGTGGTCCAGTCTCTCCGTTGTTTCGACAGAGACCCGGTTTCACAGAGAGATGTAAAAAGGGTTGAATTTAATGTAAGTTGCTATGGGAAACTATGTCGTCTAATGTCTGGGGTAGGTACTCTACCTGAACATGCGCGTTCACCTGACAGTACGGTTGGATAAAAATTAAAATATAGGTATAACGAAATTACGTACCTACAAATATTCTATACTTTTTGTGCTGACGCTATAAAAATATACAAAATGAAAACCCGTGAATAGAATGTTTCCCTTCCTTTCTAACTCTTAAATTATTCTTGAGTTTGGTTTTAAAAGTAGATTCGCTACGTACTCGTATTGATGATAATCGATACCAACATGAATTAAATTCTTATTAAAAATCAACAATAAAGGTACCAATCGACAACAATGATGTGTTCCTGTTGTGGTAGGCAGATATATTAACCAAGTTAAGAGTAATAACATCTAATAATATTTCGTGTCATCTCCATATACGGCTATCTGACACCAAACTATGAAAACTTTAATACTGTAATCGGACACCTCAAAACTACAAACAAATATTTATAAATAGATTCTCACATATATATAGCTACACTAAGACACAGAATAAACATTTATGGTCATCGCACAAATAAATAATTCTTCTGGGTAGACATTGAACCCATAACCCCAGAATACATCAGCACAAAACAGACCAATCTGTTTTGTTGTGAGATCCAAGTTATCCCTGGGTGGTGATGAGTTAATAATATATGCCATTAAACATCCTAGGTTCAAATAGGTGGGAAAATAGTTACTAACATAGTCAGTTAGTCACTAGTTAGTCACTTAGTTACGATGGCGGGTATCTATGGAAATTGAGGGATGACATTTGCTTGTCTCTTCTATATATACACAATATTTATTATATGTGCATGTGTTTGCAATAAAAAGAAAATACTATTGGGGTAAAAAATAAAGTTAAAACATATTCAAAACTCTTTCTAAATATCAAAGCGGAATCAACATAACTTATTTTTATACGAAAATTAAACATCAAATTATTGCTGTATCATCATTGACATCATCATCAGTATCTATCTCAGTCCACTGTTGGACACACGCCTCCCGCAACGAGCGCCATCGCCACGTCCTCGGCCTGCATAATTCGTCATTGTTGGAACATACTCTGTCAAAAAACATCATTACATTACAAATCATTTATCATCACATCACATCTCTGCACGGAACTCTCTCAACGACAATGTAGAACTATCAATTGAATATTGTAGTGTGTAATATCATTCGTCATTTGTTTTATATATAATGAAGGCCATTTGCAGTGTTACATCCATACAGTCAATTAACAGTTAATTAAAATTCTTATAGCAATAATTATGTGTAATGAAAATAGTAATTATTATTATTCATTTATTGCTTATTTTAAAAAGAGCGTAGGTCGTCCTCCTACCAGATGGTCGGACGACCTGAAGAAGACGTGGGAAGCTGCTGGATTCGGAAGACCCAGGACAGGAAGGAGTGGCGCCGATTAGGGTAGGCCTATGTTCAGCAGTGGAGTTCTAGAGGCTGACGATGATGATGATGATTATTCGTTTGTTTATATTATGGCATTCCAATTACAATTTGCACAATGGTCACCTAACTGAATTGCTGCACAGATGTGTTGTGGGTTCGATTCTCGTCTGTAATACTTATTTTGTTTCAATCCGAAGAAGCGTCTTGTTCTCTGCTGATAAATTCTTTGTTATGAAAGTTTTATTATATTTTCTCATGAAACAAATTAGTTGTCACTGTCACTCTGTAGAACTGTCAGGGAAATGTACCAAAGGGTCAGTTACCACGAGTGTCCGAGATCAAAAGAAGTCGCATCGAGTCACGCCGGGTCGTCTGATACCATCTCGAATGACGCTTCAAACTCGAAGACTCTATAAACAATTACAGATACACAATAGATGGAGAAATTACAAAGTGTTCATTTGTACATGACGATTTTGAGGGTTGACGTATTGGTCAACGTGACTATTAAGATATAAATCTTGATGACCAGCTTGTGATTGGGGCGGACTGTGCAAGCAGCTACCATACAGATAATTTGCAGCAGATAGTTTTCTATTGGCGAATGAAGATGCCATTTAGCTGACCTTCAACAAGAGTTAAGGGCGGACGCTCAGACGGTCTGCAAAGCATGCAAACGTTTGAATACCTCTAACTTGACTTATCGTTTGTTGTGCTCCAGTGAATCACCGCAACGAGGTCAAGGTCACGATTTAAATCTATACTGACCTTTTACAGTAATAAAACTTTAATCTATCAGTCTTTATCTCTTGTCTTAGTAGATGTTACAGGCAAAGATCTGTTGAATTTGTAATTTTCTCTCACGCGCGGAGTCATCACACTTGATTGATGCACTTGACTTGATGCACTTGACTTGATGCACTTGAATGAGGCCTTTGATTCACGTTACTAAAATTTTGGCGAATAAAGTGCGAAAAGCTGTGCCCTGCGATCTCGAACCCGCATGCCCAGCGTGGAGATTACAGGCATAAACCCCCTTTTGGCGAGGCCTATGTCCAGCAGTGGACTGAGATAGGCTGATGATGATGATGATGACTAAAATTTTCAGCTATAAGGCTTTATATCTTATCAAAGTAGATCTTATAGGTAACGATCAATTTAATTTGTAATTCTTTTCCACACACGGAGTCAATACGTTTGAATGATACACTGGCCTTTGATTTGTAATGGTAGTTTAGGCTTCTACCAGCCCTGTCGTTTGCTTTGTGGACTTCAGAGATCTATTTTTAATTTGCAAATCTCTCTCCCACGGACTCATGTTGACATGGCGCAGGTATAACAAACGATTAAGACTGGCACGTTCGTGTACAACGCGTGACTGATTTAATGACATAAGCCGGCAATTAGCAAACAAGATGGCGGCTGCGCCCGCGCAATGTCAATACCGCCATTAATCTTCCGCCATGCTCATTTCGACTATTACGGTCTATTCCCACTACGTTAAACGCTGTTCGGTTCGGGTACATTATCGTTTCTGTTTAATCTTCATGTCGAGTAACAACCACAACTGTAACGAGCTTTTGATACGCCGATCCTCTGCAGGAAGGTTTCAAAAATATTTATTAAGTTACAGAAGTAGAAAATAGGTAGGACTAGGCGTGTTGCGATGCTGAATGCATGCGATGTTGAATTCTTTCTGATTGATACTGAATATCATACAGTACTCATATTCTGTTTGAGATTATAGACTTATCTTTTTATTTCAAAGTACTAAAATGAGCCAATGAATAGCCGTGATAGCCTAGTGGTTAAGAATTGAGCCCCTCACTCCCGTGGCTACTGGGTTCAAATCCAGGGCGCGGACCTTTTTACAAAAGTGGGTTTTAAATTTAAATATCACTTGATAAAGGTGAAGGAAACATCATGAGGAAATCTACACACCTTAGAATTAATAAGAAAAATAAATTTCTAAGTCTACCAACCCGCACTTGGCCAGCATGGCAGACTATGACCCTCTCAATATGAGAGGAGACCCATATTCCAACAGTGGAATTACAATGGGTACCGATTATTATTTATTTAAATGAGACATAGCCTATTACAGTTTTATTAATAGCATGCAAAAACGCAGCGGGAATTAGTTCACTGATGGCACCGAAATTCACGTTGAGAACACTTATTGTTAACGTAAGTTCAATAAAAATTTCGACGGGTTTGATGTTTCGATATAATCTATAGTAGAGGTCCTACCAGTGATAAGCAGTTCAAAGATAAATTCTGTACTTACAATATTTGTCCGACAGACCGAACCCATCTTGTACTGTAGTGTGGATGGACCCTAAATTAACGGCCATATTCATTTCGACCACTAAACATAATATTTACTCTCGACCATCGATTTTTTTATCTTAACTGTGTGACATACGTGCTCAGGTTTATCGATTATTCAACCATAGGTATTCGATCTGTTTGATTATATTCAAAGTCAATATTTATCCCGTGTAGATAATTATCAGATGACAACAAAATTATCACTTAGATATATACATCATTAAATATATAGATTTAACCAAATTTTTCAACAGTTTAGTGACTTTCGAAAAATGATTTTTTTTTCAATATTTTACTCGACAACAGGCGGATGGCAGGCATAAATCTTTATAGTAATAACTTACAACAAGGATACAAAATTACTGAATTTCAGTAAATCCTTAAATCCGAAACATTTGTACTACTAAAGTATGTATTTATCTAGTTTCCGTAAACGTAAATTATGCGTTGTCGAACCTCACGGTACTACGGGTCCGTAAAGCGATCAGTCTCGGTGGCTACCTACCATTCAACAGCAGTGGTTCAGTCTCACTAGCTTTGATTCTAATAATCGACCCATTATAATTCCACTGTTGGAATATAGGTCTCCTCTTATATTGAGAGGGTTAAGGCCATAGTCTGCCACGCTGGCCAAGTGCGGGTTGGCAGACTTCACACAC